>OX638360.1:8072469-8148625 GCA_951812935.1 Hermaeophaga mercurialis | reverse complement strand
GGTTGATTTAAATTGTAGGTGCACCACACGACTGAATAAAATGTAGGTTCGCACACACACACTTGTATTTATATACCCCCACTATGAGGAAAAAGCGGTAAGTTTGAAGGTTATTCAAAAAAGGCCCCTTGAATTGCTAAATTTGTTCGTATTTTCCATAAGATTTTATACAAAATCAGTCTTGGATAGACAAAAATTCTATTGTTTAAATGTTTTATTTTGTAAAGTATTATACATTTTATTTCTATGAGTTATATTTAAAACGGGATTAATAATTTTAGCAGCTTCTTCTATTCGGCGTTTAAAACGTCGTTGATTAAGATATCTTGATTCCCAATCACTTGTTTCAACATCTAATGATTCCCATATGTGAACGTGATTGTAATCTTCATTAAAAGTTACTTTCTTCATATCTTTTCTTTAAGAACATCGGGGTATTTGAATATAAGTTCTAGTAATAAACTATATGTAATCGGATGCGCTTGTTTTATAGGCTCCATTGTAGTAAGAGCTGTGTTGATGATATCTTCCTTGTTTTTAACCGCCATTTGTAAAATTTTTAAGGAACCTACAAACTGCTGGCTTTTTAATACTTCAATGTTGTGCGTAATTAAGGGTAAGCATCTCCAGAGCTTGGAAAGGGAAATTGATCCTAACCAGACAGTAGCATGTCCAGTTAATACTTTCAAAACAGTAATGCTTTCAAAATTTTCAAACTGTAACAAAAACCGGCTAACATCTATTGATTCCTCCTTTCCCGCTGTTATAAAATCTTCAATAGTTTCTTTGAAGGATAAAAACTCCTTCCACTCTTTTTCACTAAACACGATACAGTTTCCTTTGTTTGCAGATATTTTCACACACGGAGCAAAATTTAAATCATGCGACAGACTCACTGCGACATATTTCGTATTCGATTTATTCAGGTAGAACCTTTGTTCACCTAAATAGATATTTTTCACTTTTGATTCTTCTGTAAACTGCATGATGACTGCCTGACTAACTTCACCGGAGAAAGTCTTAATATTTATTAGTATGAAAAAAATGGGTGGGGATTCTATATTTCTTAACTCCATAGCACATTCAGTGTGTTAGGCCTGAATGGTATTTAGCTTTCCCATTTTATGGTACAATCACATTTAACGGATTTTTCTATAAATAAAAAAGAATATTTCTTATTAACATTTTTCAATCCAGTTTGACTATTTGTTTAATTTTCATTCAACAACCTTTTTTACTCATAAATTAAAAACCTTTTTTTTGTTTTAATATGATTTATTAAGGATATCTAAACATTATTGAATAATTATTTTCATCGTAATTGGTACAGTTGCATTTTGTAAAGACTCCTTCTGACCACGGATTGCTGCAAAATGTTGTAAACTGATTCCCTGTTATCATTAGATGTTGAACTATTTTGCATGCGTAACCTTTTCTTCTGTGTTTGCCAAATGTATATATATATATAATTTAATATTCTGGGAACATCATGTTGTCCTAATGGATCGAAATCACATCTTGACTCCATTGTTCAATTAAAAGATCTTTTACAGGTAAACGCAATATTTTATTTACAGCTCTTTTACCTATAAGAAATTCAATTTTTTCCATCTCGATTGTTTAGGACCGAACGACTTGTGTTAATTGTACTCTCTGTTTTATTTCGTTACCACATATACAAATGGAAAGATAAAAAAGTGAGTGGGGGTCTAATAATCACGGTATGTTCATGTGAAAAGGGGCTTTTTCGCGATGTTTTAAGAAATACTCGTTCTCAATAAAATACGTGTTTCTAGGTTATCACTTCATTCGCGGTTTTGATAATTTCGTATTGTTTTTAAGTTTTCAAAATTCAACATGGCTGCGCTCGTGGGCGAGTTCATTATTACAAGAGGGGGTGACACGTGTAACAGCACGTCTGTGAAAAGTCTTATGCAATAATTTTATAAGTTGCACAAATTAGGTACCCATTTGCATAACTGTGACGCTAGATAATCCGGTTTTACAAAGGAGCATCTCACATAAAATTTTATTTACACTTTATTTAACTATATTACATTGGTAATAATAACTTGTAGTGTATCTCTAAAAAATAGGTTAAACATTTGACGTTCACGTGGCGTAAAACGTGAGGTGCGTGACGTAAAACGTGAGGTGCGTAGTGTAAAACGTGAGGTGCGTGACGTAAAACGTGAGGTGCGTGACGTAAAACGTGAGGTGCGCTACGTAAAACGTGAGGTGCGTGACGTAAAACGTGAGGTGTGTGACGTAAAACGTGAGGTGCGTGACGTAAAACGTGAGGTGCGTGACGTAAAACGTGAGGTGCGTGACGTAAAACGTGAGGTGCGTGACGTAAAACGTGAGGTGCGTGACGTAAAACGTGAGGTGCGTGACGTAAAACGTGAGGTGCGTGACGTAAAACGTGAGGTGCGTGACGTAAAACGTGAGGTGCGTGACGTAAAACGTGAGGTGCGTGACGTAAAACGTGAGGTGCGTGACGTAAAACGTGAGGTGCGTGACGTAAAACGTGACGTGTGTGACGTTTTTGATGTTTTACGTGGCGTTTACGTGACCTTTTTGACTTCATCCTGTATGGTAATTAAAAGTCTCTCTCTCTCTCTCTTTTTAAAAAATTTATAAGAATAAATTCAAAATATATATAAAAAGTAAAGTACTTGTACTGCTTCTCTTAACAGCCCACGCAAATTCTGCGAACGTTACTCTAGAATATTTTGTATCATTTTTGCAACGGTTTGGCTACATTAATCAAAATGAAATCGTAGGTGATAGCCTTAAAAATGTGTTAGCAAATTTTCAAGAAAAATATAATCTACCTGTGGATGGAACTCTGAACGCTGCCACTATTCAATTAATTAATAAACCTAGATGTACTGTTGATGAAAATTCATTTACAACGATATCAAGATGGCAAAATAAAACGAGTTTGCGATGGTATTTTCCTCAAGCCCGTTCGGAACATCTTTTAACAGCTCAAAAGGCTTTTGCAATATGGGAACGTGATTCCAATTTCAATTTTCAACTAGTTCAATTTCCAACACCGAAACCCGATATTACTATAACCGTCGTACCCATAAAACATGATTTTCGAGAAAGCTGTACAGGTCACCATCGATGTCCACAAAACTTTGATGGGCCTGGGAAAATATTGGCTCACGCACATTTTCCTAGTGCTAATGGATGTATTGAAATTCATATGGATGCTGGTGAGCAATGGTATTTTGGGGATGATGATGATAATGTTCCTGATGGTCAAGTAAGCTTTCTTATGGTGTTGGTACATGAAATCGGTCACACCCTTGGGTTAGGGCATAGTGAAGTAGAGTCTGCAATAATGTTTCCATGGTATCAGCAAAAGTTAACTCCTCTAGATGAAGATGATAAGAATGCATTAGAATTCTTGTATGGTCCACGACGACGACGAACGCCGACAACAACAACAACGACAACGAGCACAATTTATCCTCCAACCACTCGAAAACACATTTCTTCTTCTTCTTCTTCTTCTTCAGTTAAGACGCCGATGACTGTTTCGCTTCAATACAAAAATTTATGTAATATTAAATCACCTGATTTCATGTTTCTTGCAACAGCTCCAACGTTTCCTAATTATCGATTGTACGTCGGATTTAATACATCTTTGTGGAAATTTGCTTTAAATAGTATGCTCATACCTTCAAGTCCCGAACCGTTAAGTAATTATCTACCCAATGAACTTAAGACTTCCTTGACCCCATTTTCTCACATTTTTCAAAATTCAGCAGGGGATTTAATAACGTTTGGTAATCGAAAATGTTATGTAGCCTCATTTCCAAATTTAAATATTCAAAATGATTATTATTTACCTGTGCCCTCAGATGCTTATATTAATGCGTTATTTCAATCAAATAGTGGTAGAACTTTTGTTTTCTATAACAACGTTTCCTATGTAGAATACAATAATGATCCTGGAGAAATAATTAGTCGTGGACGTATAACCGATCAATTTCCTGGTATACCGATGGACTTGACATCAGCGTTTAGATATATAGATGGTTTCATTTACTTTTTCAACAAAAACTTAAACGTATATTACAAATATAGTGAATATACGAAAAAAGTTGTTGAAGCTGGACAATGTAGTTGGAATCTATTTAACATACCCTGTCCCAGCGTAGGGTTAAAAGAACAATTGAAAACCCTATTGACAAAAATTATATCTTTTTATGAATAAAATGTACCTACCAAGTAAATTGAATATAATAAAAAAATAATTAAACGCTTCGTTCTTTATTATATACTCTTTCAGCACAATTTTTTTGTTTTTCTTCGAAAAATATTACACATGGTGAAATGAAATTTTTTTGATTTTTAGTTGTTTATTGCAACATTACATGAGGATCGAAACCTTCTTTGAATACATTTATAAAGAAATTTTAGTAATAAAATACATATAGCAGATAACGTGAGGCACGATATTGTAAATGTCTTGTTAATTTCGCCATTTAATTGTCCATCCTTGGTGTCGTAGGAACTGGTGTTGGTTGAATTCGTCTTAAGGGGTAACAGCAACAACATAGTACTTTTTTCGGTATTCTTGTATTGTCCAAATTTAAATCTCCCAACTGCTTTATAACGTTTTCTTTGTCTTCGTACAGTTTAATATCTTTACGAAGTTGCTTGAGTCTTTCTTCAAATTTAAGGACTTTTTCCCAAATATGTTTGTCTTGACGACGCATGTCTTAAAGAAATAATCCCTCCAAGCGTTATTAATAAATATTATATAATAACCCCCTCTAGATATAGATCACGTGACATAATTATCCAACCATGATCAAGCAATTTTTTTTCGTAAAATTAGCATCTACGTTGCTTGTGGATAATGCCTGTTTTTTCCTCAATTCAATTGGACCAATAACAACGAAGTTAAGCGCTTTGTGCCCTTATGGCTACGCTCATTGCGCATGTTTTTCTTTAAATTCGACATCTGCGGCACTTATAGATAATACCTACCTTTTTCATAATTAAATTGGACCAATAATAACGAAGTTAAACGCTAATGCCTTTATGACAACGTTCATTGCGCATGCTTTTCTTTAAATTTAGCGTCTATGTCCCCTTTACATGATATCTGTCTTTTTCGCCATTCAATTGGACCAATAACAACGAAGATAAACGCTTTGTGTCCTTATGGCCACGTTCAGTGCGCATGCTTTTCTTTAAATTTGACATCTACATCACTTATAGATAATGCCTGTTTTTTCCGCGATTCAATTGGACCAATAACAGTGAAGTTAAGCGCTTTGTGCCCTTATGACAACGTTCACTGCGCATGCTTTTCTTTAAATTTGACATCTACATCACTTATAGATAATGCCTGTTTTTTCCGCGATTCAATTGGACCAATAACAGTGAAGTTAAGCGCTTTGTGCCCTTATGACAACGTTCACTGCGCATATTTTTTCTTTAAATTTGACATCCACGTCACTCATAGATAATGCCTGTTTTTTTTTCCTCAATTCAATTGGACCAATAACATGGAAGTTAAGCGCTTTGTGCCCTTTCGGCAACGTTCATTGCGCATGTTTTTCTTTATATTTGACATCTACGTCACTCATAGATAATGCCTGTTTTTTCCTCAATTCAATTGGACCAATAACAACGAAGTTAAGCGCTTTGTGCCCTTTGGCAACGTTTATTGCGCATGTTTTTTCTTTAAATTTGACATCTACGTCGCTTGTAGATAATGTTTGTTTTTTCCGCGATTCAATTGGTCCTATAATTACGAAGTTAAGCGCTAATGCCTTTATGGCAACGTTCATTGCGCATGCTTTTCTTTACATTGGACATCTACGTCACATATAGATAATACCTATCTTTTTCACCATTCAATTGGACCAATAACAACGAAGTTAAGCGCTTTGTGCCCTTATGGCAAGCATCATTGCGCATGTTTTTCTTTAAATTTGACATCTTCGCCTCTTATAGATAATGCCTGTTTTTTCCGCGATTCAATTGGACCAATAACAGCGCTTTGTGCCCTTATGGCAACATGTGACAGATGACAGGTGACTTCTTTTTTTTTTGGCTGAACTGCCAACATGTTCAAGACCAGTATTTCTAGTGACAGGTCACAGATGAGGGGTGACAGATGGCCGGTGACAGGTGACTTCTTCTTTTTTGGCTGAACTGCCAACACGTTCAAGACCAGTATTTCTAGTGACAGGCGACAGATGCCAGGTGACTTCTTCTTTTTTGGCTGAACTGTCAACACGTTCAAGACCGGTATTCTAACGCCACCTAGTGACAGTTTCTGGAACTTTGGCACCATTGACGCCCTCTAGTGACAGTTTCTAGAACTTTGGCACCATCTGGTGACAGATGACATGTGACAGATGACATGTGACAGATGAAAGGTAACATAGCGCTTTAAATTTGACATCTACACCACTCATAGATAATGCCTGTTTTTTCCGCGATTCAATTGGACCAATAGCAGCAAAGTTAAGCGATTTGTGCCCTTATGACAACCATCATTGCGCATGTTTTTTCTTTAAATTTGACATCTACATCGCTTATAGATAATGCCTGTTTTTTCCGCGATTTAATTGGACCAATAACAGCGAAGTTAAGCGCTTTGTGCCCTTTCGGCAACGTTCATTGCGCATGTTTTTTCTTTAAATTTGACATCTACGTCACATATAGATAATGTCTGTTTTTTCTGTGATTCATTTGGACCAATAGCAGCAAAGTTAAGCGCTTTGTGCCCTTATGGCAACGTTCATTGCGCATGTTTTTTCTTTAAATTTGACATCTACGTTACTTATAGATAATGCCTGTTTTTTCCGCGATTCAATTGGACCAATAACAAGGAAGTTAAGCACTAATGCCCTTTCGGCAACGTTCATTGCGCATGTTTTTTCTTTAAATTTGACATCTACGTCACATATAGATAATACCTGTCTTTTTCACCATTCAATTGGACCAATAACAACGAAGTTAAGCGCTTTGTGCCCTTATGGCTACGCTCATTGCGCATGTTTTTTCTTTAAATTTGACATCTACATCACTCATAGATAATACTGGTCTTTTTCCGCGATTCAATTGGACCAATAACAGCGAAGTTAAGCGCTTTGTGCCCTTTTGGCCACGCTCATTGCGCATGCTTTTCTTTAAATTTGACATCTACGTTACTCATAGATAATGCCTGTTTTTTCCGCGATTTAATTGGACCAATAACAAGGAAGTTAGGCACTAATGCCCTTTCGGCAACGTTCATTGCGCCATCTGGTGGCAGTTTCTGGAACTTTGACATAATTGGACTAAACATGGCCGCCGCTCTCCAACGCCATCTACTAACACTTTGTGGAACTTTGGCACCACCAACGCCATCTACTAACACTTTGCGGAACTTTGACATTATTGGACTAAACATGGCCGCTCTCGACTGCGGGACGCGCGCACTGCGCATGCGTTGGTTAGAACCGACTTTGCTACACTACTAATAAAACACTTTAACAATCTGAATATACTCCTATTTTATAAAAATAGTTTTATTAAGTTATATAAACCGAAAAATATAGCCAGAGTTGGATTTTTACAATTTTACTTATATGTCATTAACACCTGAAGATATAAAAAACGTATCTATCATCAGTAAGTAGAAGTACTTATCAATTTTTTGTAATCAAAGAACTATGTTATTATGAACCCTAATTAAAAATTAAGGATACAGAGTAAAGACATTAATACAAGCGATAGCGCATTTTTTACGTTTTATAGGTTAAATCTGATAACTAAAGGGTTTTCCAATAAGAAAGGGTCGATGTTAAAATGGAATAAAACAAGCTGTGTGTGAAGTATTGACGAAATTCTTTTTTTATTTGAAATGCCCATGTATACCATTATGTATGGAATATATCGTTCAAATGTCTGCGGCGGCTTCGTATGGTAACACGGATCCGAGAGGACTAATTTTCACTCTGCCGCATAGATCCGGCTGAATTTGAGCGATGGCCTGGGTTATGTTGAATATGAGGGGGGCATCGATCAATTGCGGCTTATTGGCATAAACCTGCGACTTTAGAAAACCCCACAGAAAAAACCTACCGTGGTCAATTACATGATCTTGGTGGCCAATTCAGATCACCTATTCGAGGGATAACCATACCTTCAAATTATTCGTGCAGAATGCCGTCCAATTCGGGCCAAAATAAATTGGTTATCATCGATCGCCCGTGACGGTGACGGCCTCGCCAACATCGTTTTTGAAAAGTATAGACCAATGACGCTGCCAGCCCAAAATCCGCACCAAACAGTAACTTTTTGTGGATGCATTGCCACCTGGAGAACCTCGTGTAGATTGATGTCGTCTCATATATGGCAATTTTGTTTATAACTTAGTCATTCATCCAAAAATGCGCCTCATCGCTAAAGATCATTTTTTGGCCAAAATTGGTGTCCTCTTCCAAATACTCGGAAGCCCAGTCAGCGAACAAACGGCCTTGTCTATGGTCATTAACTTTAAACTCCAGTTGGATCTTGTACGGGTGCTGGCCCAATTCCCGACGCAAAAGTCATCAAGTTGAAGTTTACGAATTGCCGAGTTCTTGTGCACGGCGATGAATTGACTATCTCGGGTTCACCTGCACACTTTCACGGACAGCAGCGATGTTCTTGTGTAATCTGGCATTTCTTTGACGTAAGGTATTGGCTGATTGTTTACCGAATCGGTCATCTCGAATTGGGCCACCAAACGTTGAAGAGTCAACTTTGAAGGGCCTCCGCGTCTTCCATAACATGGGCGCAACGCGCGCATCATTTTCACAAACGAACACCCATTTTAATAATGTTTTTTCGTTTGGACATGTTGCTCAATCGTATAACTTGGCATGGTGATTTGGCATGAGTGACTTAATAATAAAAAACAGATTTGACACACACCCCCAGCCTGTTAACATCGACCCGTCCCTATTTACAGCTGCCATCCTATTTGTTTTCACTTTACGTTTGCCTATACTTTGCGTCTTGTGTAAAAAGTCTACTACAAAATCAGTTTCTTCAAATTGATTGTAGACTTGAATATTATATTAACAGAAATTACATGTTCAAATATTCTTTATCTTAATAAAAGGTTAACCTATTTCCTTAAATTGAGAATGTGTTTTGTATAAAATACAATCTTACGACAATTAAAATATAAGTAAGAAAATATCATCAAGTTTTACAAAAAAATTAACACGATCATAATTATTATAATAGGTGAAAATTAATAGAAAAGAATTTGATTACTATTAAACTAATGTAGACAGATTTTAAGTCGTATGAAAATAAATATATTGGCAGATATGCATACAGCTATTAAAAAGTTATAAATATATGGTAGTGTGATGATGGGCAAAATGCATTAGAAATGCTGTATTATTAATAACAACATAGAGTTTTCTTGAAAAATGTATTTGTGTAATGATAAATGTTGGAAACTGTTCTGAATCAGAAAGTGGAGAAGAACTACGAATTATTTAATAAGTGTTACATATGTATTGAAGAGAAGATTTCAAAAATGACTGAATATAGAGGGTGATGTATTTAAAAAACCAAAGAACAATTCCACTGGTAGTATTATGACGTAATAGAAATATTGTGTACGAGTTACATCGTTTTTTGTAGTAAATGGATTATACATCTAATAACTGGATCTTTTTATACCATTCTTGTTACATGAAACCAACCTTTAGAAGAAAATATAAAATCTTAATAGAATCATTTTTCATATATTTAAAGGATGCAAACCAGGTAAAAATGTATATACGCGTATGGTATAAAAATTTCTTATATGAACATTCACAATAGTGAAATATATCATCCATGTGAATAAATTATTGATATTTACTTAAAATGTCCAATTTGGTAGATGCAGAAAAAATACTAATTTTGACACATAGACGAGTATCTTTTGATTTCTTGACCTTGCGCAAGATTTTGAGAAAGTTTGGCATGAGGGAGTAATCTTCAAGCTAAATAAAATGTTGCAAGATAGTATGTATAAATTATAAATAAAGTCTTATATGTCGAACAGACCTTTCAAAATAAAACAAGTAAAAAACCATTTAGATCTGAAAGATATCTAAGCAAGAGTACCACAAGGAAGTGTACTTGAGTCTTATATGTAGTACATGCAAATTAAATTCTAAAACTGAAATAGGTGAAATTAGCCACCGTTTCATATACACAGGGCTACTTGTAGTAGGGCAGGATAAGAGAGAATCCACCCAAAAACTAGGAGCAGCAAGTGATACCATGTAGGTAGTGGTAGAAAAAATGGAAGACCAAATCAAATGAAACCAAATCAATACACATTTATTATTAACAAAAAACTGAACAATGCTCCACCTCTGATATTAAGTGACTCAATAATTCCCTATGGAACAAAGCCAAATACCTTGGTATGATACTAGATACTAAGTTAAGATGAAAAGAACATGTTTAGAACGAAAAAGTAAAATTCAAATAGTACATATGATTTGTCCTTATATAACAAAACTCTAGTTTACAGGTAGATTTTAAAACCTACCTGCTCTATGGCTTGCAACTCTGGGGTTTTACAAAAAATGGTCAAATCAAAATAATGCAAACATTCCAATATAATATCCTATACAGATTTGTTCATAGTATGTGAGTAACACCGACATACACAAAGACCTTGGCATTCCAATGGTGTAGTACTGCTTATGAACATTGTACCATAGTTCAATAGCAGCGTAATAAACTAAAGGAAGTCGTTGGACTAATTTAGTGACAAGTAATTATTTGTAAGATATTCACATGAAAATTAATTGTTGATCTTTTGAACTAGTTTTATTCTTTATTTTTTCGCCTACTTCTTTTAATTCTAAACAGATTACTTTTTCCTGGGTTTTCCAATAAGTATCCTACAGTTTTTCTTTTTTGTAGTTTACTTGTTATTTCTTTAATAATGGCCTTCCAATTATAAATTAAAAAATACTGTGGTAGTCATACACACTGTTTGTTCTATTTATTTATAAATAGCTGTTCTGTAGTACACAGTGCTTTTAAGTGCTAAAATAATATGAAAGGAACCCTTTTTATAATACTAATGGTAAATAATCGAGAACTAGCAAACATTTAAAGTATTAAATGAATTTTAATGATTGTATCTACCCTTACTTTATGGATCATATCTATTTGAAATATAAAACATAAAATATGCTTATCTTAAAATTTCACGATTTCCGAATTATTGAAAACTTTTCGAAATATCTTATCTTTTACATTTCCGATTAAACGAATTATTGTGGTAAAGATGACAACTCGTTTTTATCACTAAAATATTTCCTTGCATTTTGGTTTCGTGATGGAGCAAACGGTTAGTCCAATACAACAATAGTTCTACTAAAAAGTATTTAAGGTATTTTAATATATCTACTTGTTTTTCACTTTTTTTAAATTAATTTCATAATCCGACGACATTCAACCAGTCACTATGTCTATAAATAGGCATCGATAATATTTCTGACCTAGGGACATTCACAATCCTTCATACACATCTATGCCCACACCTGGATTCGAACCTAGGAAACTCGGAACCAAAAATCTGTGTGCGGTTCTCAGAGCACTCAACTACCGAGGTCAGCCAGTTTTGATCTTAAAATTATCCTTAGACCATATATAATCTGGACCGCCTGTGACGTTACTCTTACATTGCTATCGTTGTAATGAACGTTTACATAGTGAGGGGATACTAGGGAGATCTTAGAAAATATATGGTCTGAGAGAGAGATGGAAACGAAGGGGAAACAAAGCACACAGATGTATACACCTTATAAAACCGGGGTAGCCACAATATAAATACTACTGATTATTTCCCCTTCTATTGCCCTCTCTCACTCTCTCTAGTTATGTTCATGACTATTCTCTCTCGTACATACTCGGTCCAGAAATTATATGTGGTCTAAGAAATATCCAAATAAAATCCCACAGTAGCGATATATATATTTACAAATGTGGCGATTCTAGCTCTAGCTGATATGTCCAAAATATTTTGCAATGTTTTAAAGCACGATTCTACATCTTTGCGTGTAACACACATTGGAAAAAGAACAATGTTCACTTGTCCATATTATTAAATATATTCGTTGTATGAAGATTAAGTAGTAAAATGGAGATAAGAATTTTATTGTAAAATATATAGAAATTCCTCTTAATAACAGGTTTTTATTTATTAGAATTAGGAAATATATGCCTATAGATTATTTTTACTTCGAACATAAATTTTTACCTAAAGAGGTTCTTGAAAGTCCAATTTTGAAAAAGTTTTTTATAATGCGGTTTTCATCTTAAAATTACCATAATCCTCATCAGTCTAGCCTTTTCCAGAAAAAAAACTTTGATTCATGAGTTTCATTCATTAATCTTGTACATTTTATCCCTTGATAACACTTTTAAGGTAGATGCTGACTGACATTTACTAATTACATTTCCTTCCATTAGGAATTATAAATAATTATTCCTTATTCGAAAAGTTTAAAATTCTAGGTCACCCAAATGAGACATCAAAGCATCCAGTCTCATCTTAGTTTTAAACAAGTTAAATAGCTCTCTTTTCAGAATTGCAACAACTCCTCAAACTACTTTGAAAAATCTGGCTTCTAATGAAATTAATGTAATCATTATTGTGAGCTTGCATCAGATAATGAAATTTAAATCTCCTTTTGATGAAACAAATCGAGAAAATTTTTGTTTCGACTCTACAAGACATCCATTTGATTATTTTATTAAGATAAGACGTATTCCCATGAAATCGGCTTAGGTAAAGATCATGGTTAAGTTTTTAAAAACTTTGCCTTAATTACACCGTGCCCATCAAGTTTCTTTCTGATTAAAATCGTTTATAGGTATATTGTAGACATTAGAGGCTTATTATTTATTTTTTCGACTTTATTAATGTTATGTGTCTTTATTACTTACCTAATTATAATAGATTTTTTAGTTTCTTGCTCTTACAGTATCATACCATTTTTTTAAATGATATTTTTCTTTAAGCTGCTATTAAATCTAACAAAGCCAATAGTTTAATGAATTAATGTGACCCGATATTCGTTCTTAAGATTAGAATATCTAACGAGTTATCATAAGTAAGCTCAAAATTTTCTTAAAAAACCTTTTTGAGACACTTTGGTCGTACAAAAAGAACTAGCAAAAGTCGTCTGATCTGTCAATAGCCAATAAGTGGGTTTAATAGTAATTAATTATTATTATTATTATTATTATTATTATTATTATTATTATTATATTAAGTAATTTAACTAATTAGGCTTTGTGAAATATTATAGGACGTTGGGTACTTTATGTTTCATTTATAATATAATAATATTTATTTTTTAGCCGCGGTACTCTTAAAAGGTAAGCTTTAATATTAAAGATTAAATAAAAATTAAAGTACCTACGTGAAAACATTTTATTATACTTACTGCTGGAGATGTCAAAATCAAGATAGCTTCATTTAAGTGCTTTAGATTAAGGGTATTTTTGTCTTCTTCATCTTGGTCATCGGTTATTTGTATTGAATTCTGTTTCGTAGTAAAACTTCGTTTTAGGGCAGCTCCGCCATTTTGAAGTGAAGAAGAGGAGCGCCTGAATGGACACGACATATCCTAGCTGTTTTCGTTATTAACTATTACTTAGAGGGAAACCTTGGCTTCATATTCATTTTGTCATCTAAAAAGAAAAAACACATTTAAGCACTTAAGTGAACTACACTGAATTTCGTGTAAGTCCTAAAGGTTTGAATTGATTTAGATAAAGTGAAAATTTAGATTCCAAAGTTATATACAAGCTTCAATAATTTCTTCTCGGTTATGTAAAGTTTCAAGTATGTGAACGCTCTTAGTTCTATTCTCCTTGAACTAGAAAAGTTCTGTTATTTTCTTGAGAAAAGTTTATTATTTACTCCATGCAAATTTTTATATATATATATATATATATATACATATATATAGGAAGCCAAAATTGTTATATTTGTTCCTAATTTATTAAACACAGTAAAGCTGCTTATTTAATTTAAATTTAAATAATTAGGTAGTGTAAATTTCAAAACTTCTATTCACCTATCCTGTTTTGAAATATTCCTTGGGTGATGTAGACTCCGCGCACTCCCACTCTGTAGTTATTGGAGGGGAAAGAAAGACAATAGTATTAAGTTGGCAATCTAAAAGTACCCAATTTTTTTATTGGTATCACTGTTGGGTTTTGTTGACTTGTTAGTACTTTTGACATATTGTCACTTTTATATGTTACTAGAATGAGGAGAAATTTTAGGGTAGTGCGAGGTACGTCTAAGCATAGTTGACCCGGTGTTTTCTTATCTGGAAAGGTCTATTAAATAGCTAATAATTAAAAAGTTTCTGTAACGAGTCATATGGTGGACATTCCTCTTATTCATAAAGATTGTTTTGCACTTTTTGCTTACTCACCATTTTATATAGAATTTATAAATAGTTGCGTACTGCAGAACAGTAGAAATGTATTTTATCATTTCGCATTATAATATTTGCCTTAAAAAATAAAAAGTTGAGAGAGCACTGCAGTCAATTGGCGCAGTTAGTGGGATAATTTCGGCGCGTTTATCGTATGCATAAAGTTAAAACGTCGTGAATATAAATTCTTAGCGGAAAAAGATCAGCCGAAAATTTATATTTGGGACTCTCCATGCTTCAGATGGAGAAAGATTTGAAAAATTAACTAAATCATAAAAAATATTTATCATAATATAATCAGGGATATTAATGCACAAATGTCGACATCTAAAGAAAAGGTAAATAAGTACCAAAATCTATTGATTTAATAATAAGTTATCAAAAAGAAATTGGTAGATAGATTACGGATCACAAATCTTATTTAAATGTATTAACGAAAGTAGTCTGTATACACACAAACAAACTTATAGGGAATCAACTATTATTTTGCATAATTTTTGAGATGTATGAACTTTTTTTATGTATGATTAAAACTCAGTCCTTACCAAAAACTTTTAATGAAAAATAACCCACATATTAATAAAAAAAATTACTTAGTTGAGAAAATAAATACAACGGTATATATGTATATATTGCTTGATGTAAACTTTTAGAACATACGTATACATATCCGAATCTTAAACCGTTGGGATGTTCTATGACTGAAAGCATAACATTGGTTTTACCACATCCACTAGGACCTAAAATTAAACATCGTTTCGAGTCACCTCCAAAAACAACACCATATTTAGTTCTTAGTTTCTTCAATGTCATCATTTCTAACTGGTAAAGTTACTTTTTGTTTTTGAATCTCCATGCCTACTGATCTCTATATAAAGCGTGTACGCCTATATAAAGATTTATAATGATTCGACGGCGAAAGGTGAAAGGACGTGGCTTAGTTAATACTTTAATCAATAAGCTTCCAATTGAACTTCATCTACCTGGATATTCCTTCTGTGGTCAGGCACCAAGCTTAAATCTCAAATATAACAGCAGATCCAAAAACTAATACAGTCACTCTCAAAAGTACTGCTCCCATTAATTTCAATGTACCAAATTCAATTGGAAAACTTTTAGGTTTTTCCACTAAACTCTCTCCAAATGTTGCTCATACCTCCTACAAAGTAACTATTTTGAGTGTAAACACTATTTGCGTTGACTGTAACATTGCGAGCGCCTCCTTCCTTAATGGACGTCCTGTTCACATTATCCTATGGCTATAAAATAGTAGAGCAGCCCCAAACTATTTTATATTATCCAGTAAGCGCCAAGACAATAAACAACATAACAGTTAAGATCAGTTTGATCAATCAAGCGAGTTGATACATTTTAATCACGAGACAATTACTCTTCGCTTATATCTTAGAAAAATTGAGTAATGGTTTGGTTGTTTCCCTGTTTCCCCTATCATGATTATAAAAGATATTGTAGTACCAAGCGTACCAGTGTTTTAAGAACCACTAAGCAGTTACCATCGCAAAATCGTCAATTTTTAGAATCTCTTAGATTTACAGTTTGCAATGGATCTCCTAAATATATCGGGACAACCCTCTGCAGACACTGTTATTGAGGATTATCAATTTCATACTTATCGCATACCGCATACATTAACCGCTGTTAACTACAACGATGAAATTAGAATCGCCATTCAAGATATTGATGCGTACACTCTTTCATGTAACAGTTATCTCTATTTAGAAGAAAAATTCTTAACAGATCAAAATAAGCTACCAACAAAATTTAAGTTTATAAACAATGGTATAGCACATCTTTTTAGGGAAATAAGCTATGAAATGAATGGTGTAATAATTGATTCAGTTAGAGGTGTTGGTTTAGCATCTACCCTGAAAAACTGTCTCTCACTCAATGAAAATGAGAGTAAGTTACTTCAGAATGCAGCCTGGTTTCCTAAAGATGGTTTAAAAGATTCTTCAGGAAAGACAATTATACCAACCAATAAACTTTTGATCGATAACAATGGTAAGTTTAATGTGTACATACCACTAAAACTTTTTTCTGGCCTGTTTGAAGATTTCCGTAAAGTAGTATTAAATATGAAGCAGGAATTAATTCTTATTCGTGAAAAAAATTATGTAGATTCTGTCAATGCAACAGATGAAACAGAGAATCCAAAAATTGAAATTAACAAAATATATTGGAATATTCCACATATTACACCTAGTATAAGTCAACAACTTCGACTAAATGAAATAATTCAAAGTAATGTTAACTTGCCAATTAAATTTAGAAGTTGGGAACTAATAGAATATCCCACCCTAAATGATTCCACCCGTCATACTTGGAATGTAAAAACTTCTACAAAATTAGAAAGTCCTAGTCATATTATAACCGCCTTTCAAGATGATTGTAAAGGAAAATTGTTGAAAAATATGAGTAACTTCAATGATTGTAATATAACAAATATTCGTGTCTTTCTGAACTCGGAACGATATCCTTACCATGATTTAAATTTAGACTGATTCTAATCGTTTTGCTACTGCTTATGAAATGTACGCTAATTTTCAAGAATCCTCTTATCATATACCGACAAATCGACCAATTTTTTCACCTGAAGAATTTAAAAATAATGCTCCAATATTTCATATTGACTGTTCTTGTCAAAAAGAGATCATTCAGAGAAATGAAAAGGAATTTATGTACAATCCTCTTACGAAAATTATAAGGCAGGTATAGTTTTCTTCAGTTAATTGTGAGAGCATTATCAGTCTTTGATATAAATATCTAATAGCAACGTATCTCTTCTAGTTATGTTTACTTATCAAGAGAGGTTAAAATTATATCTTAAAAATTTAAATAAACTTAAAACTGATATTCATTATTATCAGCAATATCAACAAATGATAAAGCAATTTTCTAATTTAAAAATATTCACTTAGATAATATGAAATTAGTTGTGGATATTCAAGGGTTTATACTAGAAAATAATAAATTTATATGAAAGGAATTTTTAATGGTTCTTAGTTACGTCACCATGTTTTTAAACGATCATTTCCTCTTAAACTGCTACCGGATTTGCAGAAACAAGCTTCTTGGTTAATGAAACATAATCACTCTATTCATTGGAATACTGGATCTATATCACTTGACAAATTTGCCAACATCTTTCAAGATTTGCTTAAAGATGTTGTTATCATCTACATCAAAGGTATGGAGAAAGCACAATTTTTATGAAAATATACAAAAGTTCCCGTTTGTGAAGTAGATGAACAACCAAAATTTGAATCAATGGAAGCTACCTGTTTTTATCATATGAATGATAAATGAATATGTGCACTTACAAATGTATATTTTTGTATAATTTTTTAATGAATGAATAAAAGTGGTTGACTTCTGCACCCAGACAATCTTGTGACGTCACCCGTGTAATATATACTAAGGTTACCTGGAGTTTTTTGTTTTCCTGGCCTACTTTGTCAAAGAAATGAAGTGAGACTAGTGTCGGTAATATGCCAAAATATTACTGCAAGCATTAAGTAGATGACCCTGTCAGACAATGCTTGGTAGAAGTCTTCGTAAAACTTCTTAAGCTCTATTTCAGAGTGTAATAGAACTCGATTACTTTAAAAAAGGCTTAGGAAGATCAGGTTACGGCAGATTAATAAATTTATAAAGGAGCATAAGTCTGAGACTTTTAATTTACACCTGTTGGTTTCTATATTTAATATTATAAGTGCGTTGTATATGTTCTTCTTAAGGGGATCTTTTTTGTGGACTCAGTGTTAGTACTCTATTCGAAGAATTTAAGACAGATAACGATAAAAAATCTGGAAAGATTCATATGGTACGTTAAGATACTCTTAGCAAACGACGATCAAAAACTTAATAGGTATCTCATGATTTGTCGTGAAATAGGTTGAGAATATTTGATGCACTTAGTACGAAAATATCAATATTGGATATAGAAAGAGACGCGAATAATAGAGGGCATTATATTCATCACTTGAGCGTAACATAAAAATATGTAATTATGTTTTCCATTTTTCCATTATTTTTGTTTTAGCTTTGGCTTGTTTGTGCCGCTTAATACTAAAATTTGAGAGGTGTGGTTTTATTAAATTAAATAATTCAATCATTTGTTGTATTGTGCGATATTTTACGCTTGAAAAAGTTTTCCGTTAAACCAAACTTTTTACCAAGATTAATTAACACTTCATATTTTCCACGTCGCTATAAAATCATTGTCATGTTCAATAATCAGTTATATGCAGTACAGTGATTCATAGTTTTGATTTGATAGTTTGATATCAAGCCTACTAATTGTTTCTTCAAATCAAATCAAACCTGAATTTATTTAGTGTTTGAAAAATAATGGTGTTGGTTAGTCTAATTTAAAAAGTAAATAAATAAAAATTATGGTTCTAATCACGCTAGTTTATTAAAAGTGAAAATAAGATTATTGAATAATATAATAATTTTCTCCTATTTCTATTATACTATTTAAAAAAAGAATGCAGATGTAAAATATTACTTATTATAGTTTAGTTATCAAAATTTAAGATTTTCATATATTAACTAAAAAAACTTTGGACAATACAAAGGCAAACATTTTTTTTACGAAATCGTGCTGCAACGAAGAAAACGGTCTTTATCCATATTGCATTTTTGTTTTGTAATAGTCTCCACTTTCTTAATTAAAATAATTTTTTACCTGAAAGCGTAGAAATTTTTTTTGGGTAATTTGAGATCAAAGTTAGATCAATAATTTTTCACTATCAAGATGTTCCTAATAAAATCGACATTTTAACCTTCCTTTCATTATCGATATGTAAAATTTGAATGTGAACTAGTTCTAAATTATTTAAGAGGAGCATATTAATATGAAAGAGTTAGATATCAAATAAAACTATAAAACTAAATAAAATCACATTGTTAAAGTTATTAATTTACATTTTTCAATGCATTTTTCTCTTGCATTCATAACATATGTAGTATGTCTTTTTTTGAAGTTAGGATGGGAACAAATAAATAATAAATGGTACTGGTAAGTACTCGTTTTCTTCATCAAACTTCTCATTTCTAAACCTGTTATTGGATTCTCAGAACAACTTCTCTATCATAAATGGCTTAGTTAAAGATTTGTCCAATTTTTTCATTAGGATATAATTTATAGATTCTTGAAGCAGTTGTACATGTTTACTTGCTTTAAATTCTGATTAAATTTATCTTTTTGATTTTGGCATAGTTTCAACATAAGTGAGCCTCTTAGACTTTAGTTCCTT
This sequence comes from Hermaeophaga mercurialis, assembly GCA_951812935.1. Classification (NCBI taxonomy): domain Eukaryota; kingdom Metazoa; phylum Arthropoda; class Insecta; order Coleoptera; family Chrysomelidae; genus Hermaeophaga; species Hermaeophaga mercurialis. The sequence goes on along the minus strand of OX638360.1, from coordinate 8,128,851 downwards.
TACCAAATGGAGGGAACAAACAATCTTCAGCTGCAATGATCCTGTTAGTTCCAAAAATGGGCAATGTCACGAATTACAGATTGTGTGAGAACGGTTAATTTATGTTTTTCATTTGAAAGATCTACTATGTCTTGGCGTCTGTTAACAATATAATTATTATTTCATATTTATGTCGTTTATTTAGAATACATACTCGAAATTTGCACCGTCCCCTAAATCCTATCATCGTTTCAATACATGTATTTGTATTAATGGTAAATATATTTTTGAAATATTAAATAAACATATCAAAAACTTGATTCGTATGAGCTGCCGATGTCTCTTTCAATCTTTCTTTTCGAGTTCTACGGTCATCAAACTTCAAGCAATTTTACAAGACACTAAATCTGTTTTCGTTCATAATGGCCCTAAAAATCTCTCTTCCGGTTCCCTTTGCCGTAAACATAGCACCAATGTCTTCATCGTTGAACTTGAAAATTGTTGTATTTGTCAGAAGATACAACAGTGATCTTATTTCGGTGCTATTAGTATTTTTTATATCTGTTCGTTATTCATGTGCCTAGTTTATTCGTACTTCCTCAATTTTTAAATTGATATACCACACTATAGTATTTATAATACTTTTATTAAACAAAATATTCCATGTATACTTTACAATACGTGCAGGTTTTTTAATCCTGCTAGGGCCATAACTATATTGTGTTGAACAGTTCAAACGTTTCTTACATTTCGACTGTCTATTTTGTCTCTTTCCCATAGATATTTATCTGATTCAAGTTCTTTATTTGCGTCGTCTTCATTCTGATTATCACTATTATCACTTTCACTTGAAGGTCAATAAATGTGTCCTGCCTCAATATCATCCCCATTCTGAGTATCAGATAAATCAGAATGTGTTTCGTTATACCACTTTAGAATTGTACTTTCATAAGACGAACATCAGTGGAGGAACTAGTACATAAATGTATTTAAAAATAATCAATATTACCCAAAAATATAAAACAAGATAAAATTCCAAAACCTACCTAACTGTAATATGAAGCTACCAGAGCGCCCGTCAAATATAACGCCATCAACAGAAAGTTACAGCAGTTAAAACATTTTTAGGAGGCTGCTTAACTGAACGTTAGCAGTTAAAGGTTAAATCACTAAGTACGAAGTTATCAGCAAGAGTTGTTTTTGAAGTAAGACCAGTTTGCCCATTATATCAGCGCTGGTTTTGGATACGAAAAGATAAATAATACTTGTTTTGACTTTCCACAGTCTTCCAAAGCGTTTTAATATGTATTAAGGTATACCTAGGTTTCGGTATCTGACAATATACCATTTTCCAAGACAGATAGAAGTTTGACAGATTTTTTTTAAAAACGTAAATAAATTTCATGTCATAAATCTGACAACCAATCAGTATTAAGCAATATTCTTGTTTTTCTAAAAATATATTTGGTAGTATCATTTACTTCAAAAGTTAATCTAAGATAATTGTACTTCCCAGGTTCATTCAATACTGTATATTGAGGATATTTTAGGTGTTTCTTAATTTCATATACCTCCAAAAAATCAAGTTCTTCTTTCTTATCACTTATATGAAGTACTTCCACTGTTTTTTCCATTGTGTTATTAAGTGTAGGTTTGTGTTTGGTGTCAATAAGGTGTTTTGCGTAATGTGACTTATCTGGTTGTTTTAATCTATAAGCTCTTATGTGCTCAAAGTAGCGTATGTTAAAATTTCTTAATGTCTGGCCAAGATAGATGGCGTTACAATCCCAACAATTTAGTTTGTAAATACCTGATTTTGAAAATTTATTAATTTTAGGTTTTACATTTAATCAAAATGAACCTAAATTATTTCTTTCTTTAAAAGACATTGTAGAAGATGTTATACGTACAACTGTTAGTTATTAATAACCTTTTAGATATTAATCGAGAGTAAGTTTAAAAGTAAAAATTTGTTCATATTTTCACTTCTAGCAGTAGTTATGTACTCTATAATATAACCCTGTTTGTTCCTATTTATTAATTTTCTCATATGATTGACATTTAACACTTATTTTACAATAAACGACAATATTATAGACATTATCTATACATATAATTTGAGATTTTTTTATATATATAACTTTACCTTGTTAATCAATAAATGGTTTAAAAAAGATTGAACCAGTGAGAAAATTAATTAAACTAAAGTAACAATTTTAATTTAGCCGCTACAAAATTAAGAACTTAAAGTGAACCCTGGATTTCGTTTCCTTTTATATTATTTGCCTGGGCAATTTCAAAGGTATTTTAAGACTAATAAGATTAATAACTTTCAAACTTCAGCAAAACTTTCTTTGTAAAAGAATCCGCTTCATAAGAGTTGGCTTTCAGTTTGTTTTATAAATAACTTTCTGAAATTATTTTGGTTAATTAATATAACTTCTTGACTTTCATATGTACTAGTGTAATTTAGAATGTATTTCTCTGCTTGTAAGATTGTATCTTAAACATTATATTAATGCCTTAAAGAAATTTAAGACTATTATATTTAACAATATTATAGGTGGAATTTTAATAAAAATGTTTCGTAGATTATCTTATTATGTAAAACACATGTCTAGATTGGGAACTGAGATCCACCTGAAAGACCGTGCCAGGGGACAGTTTCACCTTAATCGCATAGCACGGATACCTTCCTTTAGGATCCAACTAGATAAATCCATTGGAAACAATAGCCGCATGTTTGGGCATTCTACTCGATATATGGTACAAAATTCCTTAATATTTTTAATAAGCCTACATGGAGAATATTTATTGATCTCGTTTAGTTGATGTTCTGATACAATTTTTGTTTGAATGAAAAGTTTTTTTGAATTAAAATCAGACTTTAACACAATTCTTAAGTAATTGAAATCTCAAGTAGACTATTATCGCAAAATTACGCAATTTGACCATTCTCGGAGGCAAGTAACAATACCCTCGCTATTATTTTGTCGGAAGATGATGCTTCGTGTTGTCAGGCCTGTTCTTTGAAACAGGAACCGAAATTGGTGTAAAAGCCCAAAAGCATGCGCTTAAGTCGATAATTGGGGCGAATGTTCCAGCAAACAAAGACGGTATGCTCTCTAGATAAATGACAGACAATACGTGGTGCGGCTAAGGTGCCAGAATTCATAATACCATAAAATATTCAAAGTGTGATGGAATCTCAGCACTACCTAAATGTTATTTACGATCCAGAAAATATTTATGCATGAGAGTGACGGTTTGAAAGGGCTCAACCGAGAAAAGGGTGATTTAAATAATAAATTAAGTTTGCTGAATAAAGATATATTCAGTCGATGAACATGCACTGAAATGGGTGTTGTTTAGGGAAGAACTAATAACCGATTCAATATTATATTCACCAAAAACTGATTTATACTAGCATAAAATTAATTAAACTTAGAAAGGGATTAAAAATAAATATAAGTGGATAATTAAATATTAATAAATAATTTGAAATAAAAGAGGTACTCAAAAATACGTATATATTTATATATTGCAGGCGTTTTTCGGCTAAAGGGACTTAAATCACATCAAAATGGGAAACAACTGGTCCAAACAAAGTAAGTTATTTAAATTATTGACGACTAGCAATTAAATAGTAATTATATTTAACATCCGACAAATACGGTTGTTTCTGTATGTACACACAGGAAATTAGTAAATGTGAGAGATATAGGTCACACTTATCTATTTGTTACTAATTCTGTAATGTATGAAGTAACTAAATTAGTTAAAATAATATTCTGCTAAAGGAAGAACGGCTAGCTAGGTGTAATATTTGAATGACATCTAAACTTATTTTTAATAGGGTAATCTAGATTTCGCCGATTATTTAAGAGCCAATATCATCGCCAGACTTTTTCCGACCCAAAGTACTTGCTTCCTACAAAAAATATATAGACCTACAAACATACTATCTATAAACATGTCACAATGTTAATGGTAATAAAAATTTAAAAGTTATAACAAATATTTGCCGGAATTTGCCAGTCAAATTTCATTTCATTTAATAATGGTTGCATAAAACCGCATGAACTAATTTTTGTGACAAGATCGTGAGCGCGTATATTTTCTTCCGAAAAAATAGATGTTTACATTTGCAAATATATTGATATTTTTTATTAAAAATACATTGATTTCATTTTTTTTATTATTCTCGTTGCAAATCCTTTAATTCACACATTCTATAATTACTTCAAGCGGTACTGTAGAAATTGCAACACAGATAGTAACTCAACTTCTACCGAGAACGAGTGCTAGGCCGCAGTGAACCTTAAACGAGAAAGAGATAAAAATAAATGAACCAGACGATACAGAAAATATAATGGTATAGTGAAAAACCGAAAATGCATCAACACTGTTGCCAGATTCTAGATTTGTATATTTTTGAGGTATAGGCACAATCTGTTTTTCGCAGTATTTTAAATATATTTACTGTGCTCCGGTATTAAAAAGTATCTTAAAACAGAAGATAAGCCCCCCTCTTTGCAATAAATGTGCATCTCTTAGTTTTTGAGTCATGTTATAGCTTAATACATTTTCGATATATTTGCAATTTACGTATTTATTTTAATCAAATAAATTCTACTTATTCTTATTTATTAATTTGTTATCAATGGACATTAAATATTTTTCAATATGTCCAGATGAATTTAATCTACTCTAAAAGATTATAAATGAAAATTAGCCTATTTTTTTAAACCTTATATTTCATCGAAGCGTCCTATTTAAGAACTTCTGTACCCACTGAATATCTATAGTTGTATCTATAAAGTCATAATCTTATCATATGCATAAATGAAGTTTAAAAGTAGGTATAATTTTCGAAAACTATTTCCTAAGGCAAATGATTCTCTATTCAGAATTTAAGTAAAACATGTAAATATATACAGTCATATTTTCATGCAGGAACTGGATGGGCGTATAAAAATTACATTTATTTTTCTTAGTTTAATAAATCAGAATTACCTTTAACTTTCATGGCTAAATTTATTTTTATAAAGAATACTCAATGTTTCTTTTCAAATAATGTCATAATTTAAGAAGATGATTCCAATAATGATTCTTTTATTTTACCCTTGTTATCAACTTTTTATTAAGAAACATATTTTAATAGAAGTTGGGTCTATCTCTATCTCACCTAAATACAATGACGTATTCGTTTTTGGATGAAAAAATCGCTGGTTGACATTTTGTAAACTTTTACCTAGTATATTTTTGAAATTTCCATCCCATAACATTTTTATTAATAAACATATTTTAATAAATTTAGGGTCACATCTGTTTAGGAGCCATTTAAATCCAGTTGACTTTTCATTTTTTTTATAAAAAAATCCCCTAATAAGATTTCTAGATTTTTGACTATAAAAAATATGACTGTGTGCATTAAAAACAGGAATAACTCTTTGAAATCTTGTCACCAAATAAAGTTTTTGGCACAACATTTAAAAAAAAAATCGGTTAATACTTCAAATACTATGGTGGTGTTTCCAATTGAGATGGATCACACTTTATTTGCATTATTCTATTTTTCAAATACTTGTAGAGATTGAGCACCTCTTTAAGAACTACAAATTTAAAATAACCCTAAAGAAAATTTCAGTCGGGGATTATCTCACTAATGAGGTGGAGTTCTAGTATGTAGCAAAAAATTACAAAACAGTCTTTTATTATTTATTAAAACGTCGTAAAGTTCGTAGTTGTCACATTCTTAGTTATATTTAAAATTTATATACACCATAAAAAATATTAATCAGAAGAAATCAAGAACTATGATGAGTGAAGCATTTTGAGCATTGAGTATAGCGTTCTTACGAAAATGTTATCTGGCCTTAAGTCGGCATGTATATAGCTCCTCCGACCCCTACCAATGTTATCCCAACTGCTCTTATGGTTTCCATGTCATTAGTTGGTGCCGTCATTAGTAGACAATATTCCTAATGGTGGTATAGCGTCACATTAACCTCATCATAACCTCACTAATTTCAGAATAAATTGCAATGGACGTAGCACCAACGCCAAACGTTGTTGCCTTGTGTATTTCTTATTTCCAAAAATGTAGGGCGGTTAGTGTTGTTTATCAAAATATAATTTTAGTGCAATTCAAAATATATTAGGTATTTATAGTGTTTCGTTATATGTGGTTTACCGTTTCATTACACATTTTTGGTGTCCCAACTTTTTTCTTATTCTAACGATTAGACAGCATTGGATAGATGCAAAATCTAAAAAGGTGATCGATGACGTGCAACTGATTTTGTGTTGGATGAAGTATAGCTGTTATATTTTTACTATATGCAGGTTCAAAAAATACATAAATGGACATGGGCTAAATTTTAAGGAGCGGATAGCGAAATACAGGTACGAGTACGACTGCTGGTTATCGAATTAACTGAAACGATGTTCCCATCTCGTTACATCCCTACTTCAAGATATTAGTAATACTTTCTCTGTCTTTCACAGTGCGTTCTTTATCACTCATATGGATTCGTGTATGTCTATAAATATTCAGGCTGAATCTGTATATATTTATATATTTCACAATTTTTAATTATTTTTTGTAATATAATAATTATATTTTAATAAATAACTGCCAGGAAGACTATTTTAATGCAAGATAACCAAATACTTGTGGTTCTCATAGAAAACTATGTCAACATTTTATTAAAAATTTGACACCTTTAACGTCTAAAGTTCTAAAATATGCCTTAATGCCTATTCAACGAGTAAATTGTTTCCTGTTTGACTTTATAATTGTCATAGTTTGACGTAAACATAAATTTTTAGATTGCCATTTTTTACGACTACAAAAATTAAAGTATGGCATGTTTTAATCCAATTTTTTTTGATGATTCAACAATAGAAAACCCATTTAAAGATACTTCTGTACAAGATATTGTCATAAATACTAGAAATAACATTCAGTGTAATTACTACGATAATCAAACTGAAAGCTTACTTGAACCAAACTCTTTCAAAATGTCACAAGAAAATTTAGACTATGATAACGTTAGTAAAAAAAGCTCTAAATGCAATGTTGAAACAGCAGACCTAATAAGAAAACATGAAGAACTGGAAAGGAGAGAGCGAGAATTAATTCAAAGAGAACAAGAACTTACTCTTTCTAGTATTAATAGACAAAGCAACTGGCCACCGCTTCCAGAAAAATGTTGTTTTCAGCCTTGTTTTTATCAAGATATTAAAATTGATATTCCTACTGAATTCCAAAGAATTGTTTTTAGTCTCTACTATCTATGGATTTTTCATTCCTTCGTGTTAATATTAAATGTTATTGGAGGAATAATTTTACACGACTTCCATTTTATTGGAGAAGGTCTATTATATCTAATGTTATTTCCTCCACTATCGTACGTTTGTTGGTTTCGACCTGCATATAAAGCTTTCCGTTCGGACTCGTCCTTTAATTTCATAATATTCTTCTTTATTTTTTTTTTCCAATTGATTATTTCTAGTATGCATGCTATTGGTGCTACTGGTTGTGGCACCATAGGAATCTTAACAGCTATATTTACTTTAAATGATTCAAATGTTGGTACGTTTTCCAAGATAGTCGTTATGTTCATTGCAGCAGGATTCGTTTTTGCAGCAACGGCAGATTTATATTTAATTTCTAAAATTCACAGAATATACAAGAACAGTGGGGCCAGTTTAGAAAAAGCCCAAAAAGAATTTGCAAAAGATTTTTTAAAAACAGAATATGGGAATGGCGTTGCTGGTGAAGTTTTCCAAGTTAATCTGAGTCAATTACAAAGAAAATAATTTATATGTATTTTTCTTTCTAGAAGGAAGTTTCTATATAATATTTTAATTATCTAATTTATACTTCTGTACTTTTACTATATAAACTGTTATTGTTTAAATTTTTTAAATAATATATCTTTACTTTGTGGATATAATAGTCATTGTCTTAGTGTGGATTAGGTTCAATATATTTGTGCATTATGAACGATGCAATTTATGCTCTTATGACCACCTACATATATCTATAGTTTATTTTTGTGGCGTAAGAGAATAACTTTTGTAGCAATAAATAAGAAATAAGAAAAATCTAACACCGTTAGCTGTTTTTTAGAACATGTTTACTCTTATTCAACAATAATAGGTGTAGTATTTCTATGTACTTTATAAGTGTGTGCACATTTATATTTTTTCATTTTTTTACAATATATTTATTACTTCGATATTTCTTTGAAGTAAAGTTGAATTAATAATTTACTTTTAAGTTAATATCAGGTGCTGGCTGCAACGTCTTTTGTTGAAAAATGATACTTCCTATAAAAGACCTTACATATTACCTTCGTGGTTTTAAAAGACATCCACTCACCAGTTTCTATGATGGATAGGTTAAGTTTAAATAAATCGATGCAATATAAAGTTAATGTTGATATAAGGTACTTAAATTTATTGAAATATGATAAACTGCTAATATTGTAAACAAATATACAGTGTGACCCATGTAAACTAGAAACACTACCGTAGTATTTGAAGTTATTAATCGATTTCAACATTTTTTTAAAATATTGTGCATCAAAAACTGTATTTGAAGAAAAGGTTTCAAACAGTTTTATTTCTATTTTTAAGGCATACAACCATATTATTTCATAGTCAAAACTCCAGAGATCCTATTAAGGATATTTTTATAAAAAAAAATGAATATGACACTGGATTTAGATGGCTCCTAAATAGGTATTATTCAAATTTTACTAAAATATATTGATTAATAAAAAAGTTATGGAATGATTAATTTCAAGAACATACTATGTAAAAGTTTACAAAATATTATCCAGCGAATTTTTTACCAAAAAAAAAGTACGCCACTGGATTTAACTCGAACCCAAAAGATGTGATGTAACTCTTATTATATATGTTTATAAATAAAAAAATTAATTTTAAGTTGAAATTTTGTAAATTATTAGATGATGTACTCGAATTCTGAAAATTTAACTAACCGTAACTTTTTTATTTATAAAATATTTTAATTAAAGTTGGGCCATATCTATTTGGGTGCAATCTAAATACAATGGCGTACTCGTTTTTTGATATCTTTGAAATTGAGCATTCCATGGCTTTTTTATTAATAAACATATTTTAATAAAAGTTGGGTCACATCTATTTGAGAGCCATGTAAATTCAGTGGCGTACTCGTTTTTTTTTATAAAAAAATCCCTAATAAGATTTCTGGATTTTCGTCTTAAAAATAGGAATTACTCTTTAAAACCTTATCTCCAACTAAAGATTTTGATACACAATACAAAAAAAAAATTGTTAAAATCGGTTAATAATTTCAAATACTATGGTGGTGTTTTAGATGGGTCACACTGTATAAAAACGGTAATAAGACATTTTATTACACATGGAAAATTCTTGTTTGAAAATATTAAATAATGTTTGACAATCTGTTGCAACAATCGTAATGATAACACAGACTGTACTATTAAACTATTTCAGGCAATATTGTGCTAATACATTTATTACATTTGCAAATATTTACTTAATTATATACGAAAATTTCAAATCATAGTATAAGAAAATGTTCTGTAGAAAATATAGAATAATTACTACTATTTAAAAAAATGAATAATTGGTGAAAAAAGTATTACAAAATATCAAATTGTCATATTTTACGATTCTAATATTTACAAGTCGTTTTATGTTATAGAAGTGATAAAAAACGACAATTTGTGCAGAAAATATAACAAGTCCATTAGTTAAATGTCAAAAATCAATAAAGATTAAAAAAATGCTTATGCCGTGTAGAAGTTAGAGATAAGAGTGTTAAAATATTGTTCCATTTATGGCAATAAAATAAATTATTTAAATTTCAGTCACATTAAATAGGTTAAAATAATATCCAATAGTCTTGTATAGTTTTAATTGTTAATTGTAAAATTTTGTATATCAATATCTATTTTTTTTTTACTGAAAACAAATTATTTGACCCCTGACTGCTTGGAAAAAAAGCACAAAAGCACAAAAGATTCATGAATGCCTAATTGTAACTTACACTTAGTTACAGTAGGTATATTCATCGAAAAAACAAATGTATTACGCTAGACATGAAATCATACATAAATGATTATTGCAAAATTAAGTACATATTTGTTTTATATATACAGGGTGGTCCTTAAGTAATTGTACATAGAAGTACATTAGAATCCTCACTTTAAAATATTACGATTTGAACTAACTTACTTTAATAAAATGTTGACAATAAGAGAGATTCAGGGGGTTAAAAGTGAAATTTTAATTTTTGTTTTTCACAACAACTTTAAGGTTTCTTGACATGTATACATAAATATTTGGTAGTAGAGGCTTTTGCGTATGAGAAATCATAATTTTGTACCAATTTCAATGTATTTTGTAGAGGGCACCACATAGGCCACATTTGTGGCATAAATGTGCGCCAAACTTATTTTATGTTTAAGTTAGCGCTTCTTTTGTATATGAATATTAAAGACAGATTATTTTATTAATGAAAAAATGAAATTTTATTTTATTTCAAATTGTAATAACTTAAAGAAATAAGAATAAATTGAAAATTTAAAAATATAAGTTTTTTATCTAAATATACAAATTAAAAGATAAAAGAGGGAGAGAGTTAATTGTATTGTCCCTATGAAGCTGATTATTAATCATAATTAAAGTGGTTAAATAAAGTATATTAATACTAGTAGATATCCATTATTCCGGAGTACAATAATGGTAGTTATTAAAATGATTTATACCTAATAACTGATATCAAGCAACTACTTTATTACTAGTTTGCATGTGATACTAATACTGATCCTCTGACGTGCTGTCACCTTGTCGTGGTAGAGGAGCTTAAGTAACTGCTAGGAATCTGAGAGCGATACCGGCGGGAGTCTTGCACTCCTGGTAGGGTCACCCATGCCGGTAAGGTCAAGGAGGAGCGGTGAAAAAACTAAGAACAGCACAAGTGGGAGTAGACCCATGTAAGGAAAAAAAAACAAAAAATGGAGAAAGATTTAGTAGGAGTACCGTTTACTGGGCAGAGGGGGGATACCTCAGCCCCGGTCAGGATTTGGAGTGATAGGGCAGGCTCCACCCGACCGTCAACAAGCGACTGTCATGCTCTTCTGGCGGAATCCCAGGCTGGAGAGTTGGTAAATATTACTGGAAAAGATACTGAGACCGACATGTCGGTTACATACGATGAAGTTTTCATCGTCCCTAAAGTAGGAGGAAACAAGGAAACAAAGAGTGAGAACGCAACCTTTACGGAAAATGAGCCCGATGTATTTAAGCGCAGGGACTCCTTAAAGAGAACCCCACCCCAACTGCTTAAGTCAAATTCCCTGAGTTTTGGGAGTATAGGTAATGAAGCGAAACGAAAACGCGAGGAAACGCCACAGAAAGCAACTGATGAGATGGAATTATTTAAAAAGAGGATGGAAATAGAACGCACCAGATTAAATGATATTATTAAAAAAGCGGCAGATCAAACCCAAAAATTGAAATCATTGATTACGGCCATCCCAAATACCAAGAAGGAAATAAAAAATGCAATATATAAAATGGAAGAATACATACAACAAATGGCTGGAAATACGGAATTTATTGTGCAGCTAATAGAAGGAGTTCATGTTGCTTCAAATAAAACAGCCGTGGCACTCTCCGAAAAAAGCAAATGTGAAAGGGGCACACAAACCGTCGGAAACACACAGCTCGAACAAGACTATCAGATTATAGAAATCGAAAAAGCGTTGACTCTAGAGATGGAGGAAGAAAACCTCCAAGGGGTATTGGAGAAGAAATGGCCAGAAGGCACTTACAGGAAATGTTGGATTCAAAGAGAAGCGAGCACGGGAGAGGAGGAAAACCTTTTATTTATTATGGCAGCAGGCGAAAGCGACAAAAATGAGCTCTTACGAAAGCTTAAAGAAAGAAATCCCCAACTCAGAAAGCATATTGAAAAAAATAAATTGAGTGTTGGAGATATGGCCGGAGTTACCGCCATTAGCGGAATTTTTGGTAAGCATATGCAAGAGTGCGAAACGGAGCTGATCACGTATGTTACACTTACAGAAGGCCTAAACACAGGGGAAGATAGATTGAAACTAAAGGAAAACCTACAGGAAATCAAGCAAATAGCCAACAGGAAACCGGTCAACCAAATTTGGTGTGTGCTGGATCAAAACATTGACAGGGAAATCACAAGAAATACTCTTGAATATATAGGAAGGAAGGTGGATATAAACTTTAAAATTATTGTGGGAAAAAGCAGAGCACAGACGACAAGAGGGGAAGAGGAATTAAGTTGGGAGCTAATAAAGAAGAGGCGGAAAAACGACGAGGAAACTGTTTTAATAAAACCAAAGGGAGGAGTTTCCTTCTCAGATATCCTAAAAAATATGAAAAGGGACGTAAATACGGAAGGGATCACGATAGAAAGGATCAACAAAACAAACAGCGGAAACATTCAAATAAAGATCAAAGGCAAGGAAGAGAAAGATCGGAAAGCATTTACGACAGCGCTGAATACTAAACTCACAAATGTCGCTCAGGTAGATATTAAAAAGAGCGGACAAACTTTTATGTTATTAGACATCGACGAGACCGTCGTGGAAGAGGATATACGTCAGGTACTTAAAAAAGAACTAAGAAAGGAAGACAGTCTTGTAGATGAATCCCATATTAAGCTAGCGGACAAGGCTAACAAAGAGGGATATAAGTATGCCTTCGTTACAATGCAGCGTGATGCGACGGGGTACATTTTAAGGAAGAAAAGAATTGGGGATGGTTGGAATCGATGGAGGATAAGGGAACTTGACCCACTGGAACGATGCCGAAAATGCTACAGGGTTGGTCATAGGGGAGATAAATGTAAATATAAGGAAGGGGATAGGAGTAACTGCCACAAATGCCTAGAGGCTGGTCACAAAAACCAAGAGTGCCCGAACGAAGAACAGTGTTACCTGTGTAGCATAAAAGGCCATACGGCCGAAACAATGAAATGCCCATAATATAGGAAGTTGCTTAAAATCTATAATGAGGAGAAGAGTAGGGTAGGTATTTCACCTTATTAAAAAAAAAAAAAAAATGAAAATTTTACAAACTAATTTAGGAAGAGGAAAAGCAGCGCATGATTTGGCGTATGCGGTGGCCCGGGAAATGTACGCAGACCTAATAATTATCAGTGAGCCGAACATCAATAAAGTTAAGGGTCCTGGGTTTATACATGACAATAAATTAAACGTGGCTGTACAAGTATTGAATAAAAATGTCGGCATCAGTAAAGTGAAACAGGGAGATGGATACATCAAACTAAACATGGATAAATGGAAACTATATGCTTGCTGTGTGTCTCCAAATATACCGCTTACAGCATTTAAGGAGTATATAGACGAAATAATGGGCGATATTAGGGAAGGAAACGGGCAGGCAATTTTTGCAGGTGACTTAAATGCCAAATCCAGTGCATGGGGCTCCCCAATAACAGATGCAAGAGGACGATACATCGAGGAGTGGGCGGCAGAACTAGATCTGGTAATAGTAAATAAGGGAGATAAACCAACTTTTGAAAGGGGAGAAAGTAAATCCTATATAGATGTAACCGGGGCCACCACAGGCATCGTAAGAAATATAAAGGATTGGAAAGTGTTATCAGGAGAGGCACTGACGTGGCATCACCATATTTACTTTGAAGTCGTAGAGAAAGTTGGAAAGAAGTCACAAGAGAGAAAAAATTACTTGTTCGACCCGGAGAAGTTCAAGGAGAAGTTGAGGATCTAGTTATGGTGTTAAAAAAAGCTACCAGGAAAAGCTCTATGTTGATAAGGGAGGGTAGTAGAAGTATTCCGTACTGGTGGAATATGACCATTGAGGAACAAAGGAGAACGTGCCTGCGGTGGCGAAGAAAAATTACCAGGCAAAACTCTAGTGGTAGAGCTAATGAAGAAGAACTAGCGAGATGTAAGGAGGAGTATAAAATATCCCGTAATGAGCTCAAAAAAGAAATTGCTAAAAGTAAAAGGGATTGGTGGACAAAGCTAGGTGAGGAATTAAAAGGAGATATCTGGGGTGCGGGCTACAAAATAGTGACGAAGCGTTTTGGGACAAAACCACTGCCGTTCAACCTGGCTGAGGAACAAAGGGAAAAATTCATCAAGGAGCTTTTCCCGAGCAAAGTAGATAACTGGCCAAGAGGAAAAATAGAGCACGAAGGGATTCCCCTATGTACTATGGACGAATTGGTAGAGGCAGCGAGCCAGATCAAAAATGGGAAAGCTCCAGGACTGGATAAAATTCCACCGGAGGCACTAAAACTTGCCGTATCAGAAATGCCAAATGTTTTTTGTGATATAATAAATCATCTTTTAAAAGAACAAAAATTTCCCCGAACGTGGAAGACGGCACAGGTCGTACTGCTATGGAAAGGGAAGTCACCGGATCTATCGTCAGCTTTCAGACCCATATGTATCCTGAGTATGGTGGGAAAATTCTTCGAAAGAATTCTAAAAGAAAGAATAGAGAGAGAGATCGAAGAGAAGGGACCACTCTCGGATAGACAATATGGCTTCATAAAAGGCCGTTCAACAATCCAGGCTGTGGACGAGATTGTCAGGGCAGCCAAAAGCAGTAAGAAAAGATGGTTTATGATGATTGGAGTGGATGTGGCAAATGCCTTTAACTATGCAAAGTAGAGCCTTATAATTAGCGAACTAAAAAACAAAGGTATATCGAGATACTTAATTAACATAGTAGAAAGCTATTTTTCGGAGAGGACGACCAGCACGAACAAGGGCCAGGAAATAGAGATGACAGCAGGGGTCCCACAGGGCTCAGTACTAGGACCACTACTGTGGAACATCCTTTACGATAAAGCTTTGCGGATTCGGTTACCCCTAGGGGTCATAAGTATTGCCTAGGCAGACGATCTAGCAATTACAGTGGAGGCAGAAGAGGAAAAGGTGTTAGTAGGGAAAGCAAATGAAGCCCTGAAAAGGATAGATGCATGGATGAAGGAACATGACCTGAAAATCGCACCAGAGAAAACAGAAGCGATAATTCTAAAAGGAGCCAGGAAAAGGGATCATATACAACTGTAGCTGTTAGGCACAAAGGTAACCCCAGCAAGGCAGATTAAGTACCTAGGGATATACTTGGATAAGTCCCTTACGTTTGGAGAACATGTGGCGTACGTTGTTAAAAAGGCTGAAACAAAAATGGCAATACTAACACGGATCCTACCAAATTTAGGAGGCCCTAGCAGTCTGAAGAGAATAATGCTATGCGAGATAATACATTCTATAATTCTATACGGGTGTCCAGTATGGCAGAGGGTGCTAAACGTCAAAAAGTTTGCGAACCGGCTTGTTGGAATCCAGCGTTGCTTAGAATTGCCAGCGGATACCGGACGATAACTACCATGGGTATACAAGCAATTACAGGAGTCCCGCCAATAACATTACTGGCAGAAGAGAGATGTCGCCTGTATAAGAACAAAGATGCACACCTCCAATCTGTTAGGAGAAACGAGAGGGAAATGACGTTGGAAAACTGGCAAAGATTGTGGGAAGGGCACACCGGAACGGCAGAATGGACGAAGACACTAATACCGAATCTGCAACCATGGGTTCAGTGTGAACACAGGGAGCTCGATTATTTTCTGACGCAGTTCCTGTCGGGTCATGGCTCTTTCAGAGAGTACACGAAGAGATTTAACCTGACACAAGACGACAAGTGTGTATACTGCGGTATGGTCGACACAGCGGAACATACGGTACTAGTGTGCGAGAGATGGAGTGAATGGAGAGAGGAAATGCAAGAAAAAATAGGAGATACGGTAAATAGAGGAAACATAGTGGAGGTAATGATTAGTAGTAAAAGAAACTGGGAGAGTATCAGGAGATTTATTAGAAGAGTCATGCAGAAGAAAAAAGACGAGGAGAAGGAACGGATACACGAAGAAAGGGTTCCCTAAACAGGTAGCCATAAAAAAAAAAAATAGAGAAAAAAAAAAGGAAAGAAAGGAACAAAAAAAAAAAAAATATGGCTAGGATGCTCTACTTGAAGTTATACCTACAAAGGTTATTCCGAGTCGACATCAAACTGTAGCAGAAGAGGAGGGGTTTTAGTCGGAGTAGCGCCCAGTGTTTTCGGTGCCAAGCGGTTTCACCTTCACCAAAAGAAAAAAAAAAAAAAAAAAAAAAAAAAAAAAAAAAAAAAAAAAAAAAATACTGATCCCATTAGATAAATTTAATAACAACAGTTTTGCTGTACAGTATTCAAAATTTTAAAACCCTGTGTGAAATTTTTAATACCCAGTAAAAATTTCTAGATGCGTGCATGATTTTAATATAATCAATAATTAATATTTGCGTATATTAAATAAAAATATTTCAATAATTGAATATATCATTATGTATAGAAATAGTGGTAAACATTTTTTTAAATTCTGGCGTAAAAGGAATTTCAATATGCGATTATTTTATTTTAAACAATTCCAAGGAATGTTATAAAATACTTTAATAATGAAAAATGAAAAATCGTTAACTATGGACTAGGGGTCTTTTTCTTTGTACATCTAGCTGTACACTACAGAAATATGAATTTACAGTTCCGTATTTGCAATTTATTCCCGGTAAATCATTTTAAGTTATTTTAAATTGTGTGCATTGTGAGGCCCATATTACTGTTATAACCAACCAATATAAAAAATAATTCCCCATTTCATTGACCTTGAAGCTTGAATCTAATTGGAGTCCCCGAGCTTGTTATTTTCTTATATAGAAAATGTAATAAATTGACAAGTTGGGGGATCCCAATAGAAGTATTGAAAAGCAATCGTGTGATATTTTTCTTTAAATAAGAGAACGTCTTCTCCGATGTAGGTAGTTACTCAGAAAAATTATGTGAATCAGTTTGTTTACAGAATGTTACAAAGTAATAGGATTTTACTGATTTGTTAAACTCTAAACATAAATTGAAAAATATTTAAATTTCCGATTAACGAGTACACAAATTATTAATAATTTTATTAAAATTGGTAGAGTTTTCAGTTCATTGTTTCCTTTATTTAAAAATAATAAGATACTCTTAAAATAAAGAAACGTATCTGGTGCTGGTAGTTTAATTGGGTTTTGGGAACCTAAAAAAATATGTCGATTAGATAAAAGTGAACTACGGCACACCTCATTTTTCTGTCAATGATGAAAAATAAATAAAATCAAATAATTAACACTAAGTAACAAAGTTTTCAAACCAAGTTTTATAAAAGCTAAGTTAAGGTGGGAAAAATTTAACATCAAGCAAATTTCCAGGTCCTACAGTTTCAAATTCGTTTGATATTAGAGTAAAGTCTCTGGTCTACTTTAATTTTTGGCATTAGAGATTTCAATGATATAAATACTAATAAATGTTTATGTTTTGTTACCGACGAGGTTAAGTAAAAAGTAATTAAATGTATCGGTAATACCGTTAGAAAAAATATGAGTTTTCGGATTTTTACATCTAGCAATTAACTGAACATTGATTAGTAAAAAAGTGTTTTGATGTAAAATGTTTCGGGGTAATATCCATTTTTATTTTTTCGCATTTCGCCCGCTTCCGTCCAAAATATCTAACTCTACTTCAAGTAAAATTAACTCATCATCAGTAATAGCAATCGGGAAGTACGTACTTCATAAAATATAAAATACAAATATACCAAATAGGATTCAAATCCAACCTCCAAAAGTGCTGAACCAGTCAAAATTCTAAGTAAACAACACTTTCATGAATTTACATATAAAAGCCATTAGTGGTAAAAAGGTCTCCAACTACTGCGGAGAGCTTAAAAATCAATAAGATGTTATATTTTATCTCTTGGAGAAGTTTTCCGGAAATTTTTTCACATTTTCTATACCATTCTGGATGTGTTGTAGGAATAAGGGCATTTCAATATCATATTATTTAACCACTGAAATATAAATACCATTAATATACCTAGAGCTGACGTAGAGAATAGAATCTGATGGATTCTTTCACTGCGTTAAAACATACATGAATAGAATAACTTATTAATAACATATTGTAAGGATCTAAAAGAAGAAATCAAATAATTTATTTAAGGATTAAACAAAAAATTAATCGGTACAAATACATGAATCAAATAAAACTGGTTAAAACAATATAAGAACATTTTCAATTATTTTTATGTAATACTTATAATACTTAAACTAATAAAAAATCTCTAAATTTCATAGAAATTGTTAATTAAACTTTGATCACTACTTAGGAATATCTAAGAATAGAAAATTTTTCGATTATAACAAAATGAAGGTAATTCATTGTAAAAAAATTAGGCTTTGTTGTAACTAATAATAAACTAAATTTTAAATGTAGAAATAAAAATTATAATGCCAAGATGCAAGTAAAAACATCATATATTAATTATAAATAGTTTATTCTTTGGATACAATCAGAAATGAGTAAAAATTTATATTGTTGTATTTTGTAATCAGTATTTTTTTTAAGTTTAAATAGTTAAGTGATAGAACTAAATAAACAAAATTAAACATATAGAATGATTTCGGAAAATTATTTAAGTTCTGTCGGAATTTAAAGGAATTCTCTTCTGTTTGTGACCTGAGCGAAGAAACATCATTATTGTAAGAGGTTAAAATTATTACTTAACCACAAAATCAAAATTTCTTAAAAAAATAGTAATCAAACTAAACATAACTGATATCATCTAATAGTGAACAATTCAAAGCATTGGGTTAGTATTTTTTAATGTTATAAAGACAACTGTATAAATAAATAAATAATAATAAACAAATATAACCATAAAGTGTTTAACCTAAATAGGAAAATTATAAGAAAAAGACAATAGTGTTATCAATAGAAGTAAATAAACCTTACCAATGGTGGATGGATTCCTATTAGAAGGTGAAATTTCAATTTATTGGAATTTTGGAACATTTAAAGTGTTAATTTGAGTTAACGGCCTTGGTTTGACCCACATTTTGAATTGACACATAGAAAACGAGAATTGGAATTTTACTTACAGAAAAAGAACTATAAAGTGGTATTTGTTTATGATTTTATTTTCTTTTATTTACTTTTCTTTGTTTCAAAAATAAATTTAGATAATTATTTTGTTTAACTTTTGTTTGAACTCACCCTGATATTAAGTAGTCAATTGCATTTCATATTAAATTTATGCCGAGCATTACTAAATTGTGGCACATTACAGACCTAACTATAATTAAACTACCCCATAACATAATATCTTTTTTAAAATGGCCGAAAGAAATGGAATAACTTAAAATCCGGAGTTTGATACCTACGTATAGAAAAGAAGGACAGTTTTAACTAAAAAGTATAAATATTTTAAAATTAATTCATAATATACCGGGTGTTTCATTAGGTCACACAAAATTGGCCATATTTTTAAAAGTACTCTATAGAACCTAGTAAAATCTTATATTGCCTTAATAGGGAAAAATTAGAGAAATTGAAATACGAGATGCTGTGGCTTTATTAAACACCGTGTATTTTACGAAATAATTTTAAAATATAAAGTTTGACTCTATAAGTTTTATTTAAAACTTTTTTTCGTATCTCTCAAGATAACGGAGGTATCACACTCCAGAGTATAAGTTTATTACCCTGTAGAAACATTTAGCTATCTACAATAAATAGCCCTTTGTACTCTAAGGGCGTTATTAAGATGATAACGACCTATGCACAACGTAATCTAGCGTCAACGCCATAGATATGAATTTTATCCGAAAAATGTGTTGCCTGATAAATCTTAAAAAGGGTAATTATGGTAATAAAAAAAATAAAGCATCCTACTAAATGCCCAGATTATATATTGTCGTATATAGTTTTAAGAATTGTAGAATTTTTCATAATTTTTTATAGCTTAATTTAAGTTTGTTACACAATAAAAACATGTTTCCTTTTCGTAGTAATTGCAATTATTATTTTAGAAAAAATACATTTAACTTGTCTGATCATTAAAAGATTTTTTAAATTATTTGTTTATTTGAGAGGTTTGTTTATTAAAACAGAAAAATGACAGTGTGGGACTAATGAGAGAGTGTTATATTAGAGCAATATGATTAAATACGAACGAAGTGGAAAACAAAGTCTAGCAACAAAAATTGTGATGTTTATTTCTTTAAGTTGCGGTGTTTTTAAAGTACCTTTTTGCAATCATCAAAATACTTCGCATAAGAACTTGAGGTACTTTCTTTTTCACCATTTTTATATTCATGTATATAATATGTAAATTTTTATCGGTTTTTGCAACTTTTCTATCAATCCAGTCACGTCTCTACTTAATTACGGCAACTTTAAGTTTTAACCAATCACGTTAAGAAAATTATAAATCGATTTAACAGTTCAGTCTCGAACAAGTAAAATCTTTAAAGGACATTTTTCTTTTTCAGTTTAATTTATTAATTAATCAGAAACGCGGAAATTGTTAATCAAAGAGAAACGTCTTTACTGAAATATTCTACAGACTTGAATGGAGCTTTTTCTTTATTGCAAAAAATGCCGGTACAAATGGATTTCGTTAATTAGAGACAGACTTTTTTTAGAAAAGAACCTACCTAATCTACGAAGAATTGTTCCTTAAATAAGAGGATTTTTTTCATATTTAAGGAACACCCTTTGATAATTTACGTGAATGTGTATTTTAATTGTTTTTCATTCATAATTTTTTTAGGGATTAGCTTTGTTTATTTATTAATTCATTTAACAGTAACATTTCATTTGATATGGACACAATTTATGGCAATGAAATTGCTCTGTAAGAATGAACTTAATTTAGTAGTTTAACTGAATTGGGGGTAATGTTACAGGCGACTAGGCAAAGGGTGGGACGCTTAAGTGGACGCTACGATTTCTCGTATTAGCAGCATTTTTTTAGATACTTTTCTTGATAACGTCTAAACGAGGCATGATTATCGGTGGTTACTTTAATATTTCCTTTTTCATAAGATTGACTTCTTGGAGATTTTTGATTTATTTTATTTCGAAGAAGATGTAAGTATGCATTATCTTGTTCTTTTTGGTTATTTTTTTTTGTTTAGTGCTGAGTAGTTTTATTAGTATTTATTAGAGGATGATCAACTTCTTCGACAAAATATGTTATATATTTGTTACTATAGAAGAAAAAAATGAGTTACAAAATTTATAAGCGGCATTAAATTAAATTAGAATTGTCGGTTTTCATTAACCTAATGAAGATGTTGTTCTTTAAATGATACATCCTGTATTTTATTTAAAATATGTTATTATATTCTATATACATACATATATTGTAATAATTTATTTTGTCTAGTGTGTTTTATTTTATATTCCATTTTGTTTTATTGGTACCAGAGATTTATCGCTTACAGGGTTTCGTTGTCTGACGATATTATAGTTTTCGTTTTGTATTATATTAATTTTTTTAATGTTATTATTTTATTACCGGCTAGCAATTTGTAATTTAATTTTTTTAATTATTTTATATACCCTTTGAAATAATATTTATAAATAACGAAATTTTGTTATACCAATTTATTGTACTTGTGAGCAGTGTTGTTTGAAATCAATTTGTTTTGGATCCATGTACAATCGATTTAATCAAGATTTATTAAACAAGTGACATCTGTCAGCTTATAATCTATTTTAATAAGTGAATTTTAGAATTGATTGTCAAAATAAAAGATAATTCAGGTAAAGTATGAAATTAACTATATTCAAATTCAATTATTTGAATTACAATAATAATTAAGTTAATTTGAATTGTCCAGAAGTTATATGAATTATTTAGTATTGAAATTTATTTAAAATCGAAATCAAGTAAGTATAGTTGAAAATTTTACATATATAATTAAGTGAATTAATTTCAAATTAAAAAATTGTCATTATGCCTTATGCAAGATCTATATCTTATATGTTATATGTAACTGAAATTAAATAAATATCAATATTATTCACTAAGAATAGAAAAGTGCGTATATAAAAAATTTATTATGATTATTGAGATATTTCCAATTTTATATGAACATTTGCATTTTTCTTTTTTTTTTGTAAATTATATCTTGTACTAACGAAATATTACAATTGATCAATAATAAACTTTATCAAAATAAAAAATAAAAGAATATTAAAAAATAACATTCATAGATAGGTATAGGGAATGGTTCACAAAAATAAAAGACCTATATAAGGTCTATCTAAATACTGTATAAAATATAGGTGTTCCATTCAAATTATGTTTCTAGTTTTAACATACCCCGTTTGCAATTTAAAGGTTCCAATAATAAATTATAAAATAAATGAAAGTAGAGCGTATACCTAAACTACTGACTATACAAAAAATGATGGTCATAACTATTGAAACGTCCAATATATATATCTGATAAACCCTATATTCGGAGATTTAAAGTAGTCAAGCAGAAGAGTAAGTAATAAAAAATGTAACATTGTATTTAAAAAAATGTGTGTTTAGGTTCTCTTGCAGTTACGGACACTTTGTATAAGAGAATATAATTTTAGGTTGTAAAGCTTAATGCCTCTGACAATGTTGATATGCAAAATTTTTTGGTTTCAATTTAATAAAGGAACTGTTGGACACACAGAAATACGTTTAAATACTGACAAATACTTGCTCAATTAGTACTAGAAAAACTATACAATTCTATCATCAAACAACGACATTGTCTTTGTGATATAAAATAGCGTCAGTGAAACTTTAGCAGAATATGGATGCAAATGTTCTTATCATAAAATAACAGAATGCTAACTTAGATTGTGAAGCAGGTTGTATGTAACGATTTGGTCAAACTAAGAGGCAAGTTCTTTTTTGTTGGATGTTTATGTATGGCAGCTATTTTAATTTTATTTGATTTAAGTTTTCTATTTATTAAATAATTTTACTACTATTTTAATGTTGGAAATAATATTTATTGGAATAAAATGGAAGAAATGCCTAAACCATTTAAAAGAGGAGGATGTTGTGATCCCCAGTATATATTTAAATTATCTCGTTATTCAACTTTTACCATTGGCTTTTTAACCATTTTTGGTGATAGTTAAGCATTTCTGCAATATATTTCAGTATTGTTTGAAAAATGGAATAAAAGTGTAATCATAGACTTAAAACCTTCGCCTACTTATGTCTTCAAAAAAATATATTGTCACTATATACACTACCTATAAACACGTCTCCATTCTTTTGATTTGATTACATCAAATAAAGAGAGAAACGAACACGATTTCAATCAAAACACTGCATAGGCAGTTAATAATGAAAACATGGTCTCATAAAAATGCATGAATGAATGTTTGTGACAATCATGAGCGCGTAGGATGAGTGATTTCGTGTTTCATACATTTTCATAAAAAAAGTTTCATTATATTGATTATATTTTTGTTCTCATTCTCTATGCAAGTACTTTTATTCATACACATCATGATTACTTAAGTTTGACTCAAGTTATTTACAATTTCCGTAAACGGTACTGTAGAGATAGTAACTCTACTCTACCGAGACCATGTGCTAGGTCGCAGTGAATCTCAGGCGAGAAAGAGATGAATAAAGCGCGGAAAAACTAAACGCATCAAACGAGAGAGAAATTACAATGCATTAACACACTGTTGCCATATTTCTATAGTACTGGCGCACTCTTTTGTCTATTTCCAGTATTTTATATAAAATTGTACTGCTAAGCGGCTGACATTAAAAAAAACTTGCATGAAAACTTTAAACTTTAAAGCATTTTGAAGAAGAAGAAGATACATCCCCCTCTTTGGTGTGCAAATCTGCATGTCTCAGTTTTTTTTATCTCAATCCATTTTCGAAACATTTGCAAATCACGATTTCTTGCGGTATCTTTGGCTCTTAACGAATAAAGCTGTGTTCCAAACAGCAATATAAGGTACAGCTGAACAAACATATTGACAGATACATATATAGAAAAGCGGATAACCAAACCTTACTTCTGAAAGTTGACAGTTTCCGAATAATCTTGTATACGTCAAGAATAATCAGGAATATTCAAAAAGCCAAGAAAAGTATATACATACGGGTATTAATGTTCAAAGTTATAGTGAAGTGTTAATTTTGACGCAGATGTCACCTAGTTCATCTATAAGTCAACTTTTGTTAAATGCACTTTTTAAATAAAAAATATATATTTCAAAAATTATTACAGATAGTTTCCAAGTTTAAAAAGCGTGCTTACGATAGATGCTCTACACGTTTAGACCGCGTCACCTCAGTTTCTAAAATAGGGTCTATGCAGCAGAAAGCGTTTTGTGCGTTAGAGTACATTTATCGGTTCATTCCGACGGCAACACGAAACTGAGTCATCAGGTCGACAATTCAAGAACACAGATTCCAATACTAAAAGGGAAAGCTCCGGAAGAACACGTTTCTGACAAAACAGTGGTTGTAGATAGATAAATGTGAGCATTTTCCACAATCTTCCATTAGTACAGCAGGTAGTGAACTTGATATTCCGCAGAAAATTGTATGAAAAATTTTGCCTACGCGATTGAGATTCAAATCGTAAAACTAACTAATTTTTCTACGCCCATGCTGAAACCAATGGAGGACGAAGAATGAGGTAACCGTCTGATATTCAACGACGAAGCGACAGTTTATTTAAGTGGAAAAGTAAACCATTACAATATACGTATATGGGGCATGGAAAATCCTCATAGCGCCGTGCAAGAAGAAAGTGATTCTCCAAAATTGGATGTCTTCTGTGCAGTATCTAAAATAAAAGTGTAGGGACTTTTCTATTTTAAATAAAAGACTGTGACCGGTACATTCTACCTAAATATGTTGCAATTGTGGTTATTTTCACAACTGTCAGAAGATTCCAACAATAGAGCTCTTCCTTACTCGTTGTTGAAGTGGGCTGAATAAAATTTGATATGTTCGCGTTGTCTCCCAGGTATTTTGATTTGACATATTGACATATCATCCAGGGTTGGGATAAAATATGGAACCAAGTAAATATCTCTAAAATGAAAAGAACGATATCCATAAAAAGTTTGCAAGCAAGTGCAATGACACATAATGCATCTGACGCGACTTTTTTTGTTATTAATGTACTTCCGGTTTAACCGGAAATAACTTTTTATATTTAAGTGGGACCCCTGTATATTTTTTGCAGATTTAAAAAGGTGCTTTGGACTTTGTACATACTGGGAATAGTGTAAATAATCTGTAACAACGAGAAATTATAGCACTTAATAATCACTCTCTGGTGCAGTCAAGATCCGTTTCTGATTAAATTCCAACAAAAGTTTTGCAGATGGTTATATAAAATTTTTACAATAGATATTTTTGCTTCTATTTTTTACCTAAAGATAAATTTTGTAAAAAATATTGAATTTATATTGAAAGTAAACATTTTAATTTTCCCATATTTTGAAGTAGGTACTTACGGCCAAACATTAAGGGACGCTAAAAACTGAATTGGGTTTTAGATGACATTTTATTGGATGGAATTTTGTGTACAATAGAGTTTGTTAGGAAGTAGTTTTACAAGAATAATTATAGAGTATTTCATTTCGTTATTCTAAAACAATGTTATAGACATCGTTTCATGATGTTTCGTAAAAAAATCATTCACTGAATTTAACTAAGTTTCGCTTCTATTACTTAATGAAATTTAAAAAATAATTAAATGGAAAGAGCCCTGCAAAAATATCTTATACAATACTGGTTACTGTATTTTACAGAAAAGGAATATCGGGTTAAAGGATTGGTTTAATTAAAAACTGTGTTTCTTTGAGAGAAAGATTTTATGAAAGGGGGCTTATTTAGTTACTCCATCCTAACATTTTTCCCTTTGGCTTTCGTATTATTAACCGAAATATACTTATCGTAACACAAAGCTCCGAGACAAAAAATTCAGCTTCAGTACATTTATACAAAACATTTATTTGAAAGACAAAGACTTATATTCGAAATAAGTGGTTTAAATTCAAATTTATTTAGAAAATGTATTGAACATTTTTTTAGAAAATTAAGTGTGGCCAAATATGTTATCAGCAAAATATAATGGATTTGTTAAAATTAAGCAATACATAAGGGCTTCCATCTTAGCTGTTTTTTCCATGTTTATCCAAAAAGACGACTATTTCGGAAATTATGTCGACACTTACATTTACATATATTGTTATGAATTGTAAAAGAAATTTTAAAATGATTTCGTAGAATTCTTTGTACATACCAACTTTTACTATTATACATGTCAGTTGGTTTTGGTTACAGTAAAATTATTAAATATTCTTCAGTCAAATCGAAAGGATGTTCTAAATATTTTTTATAAATTTTAACATTTTCTCCAAAAATATGCCTTTTTGCAAACCGGACAATAAACAATATATACATATTCATATTTTTAATTATCGAATCCATTAAATTGACATTATCGTACTATTAATCATTTTATGCATGATCTCATATTCTAATTACTAATTATGGTGTAGAACTGTAAAACTGTTACCAATAGAAACTACAAGAATAGTATTGGTTTAGTACATACACTACAATTTAATAAAAAGCATATTAGAGTAAAATTCTTTTTTAAAGTGAAGAACTAGATACTACGTGAACTTACAAAATCTTCCTGATTATGATAACGTGGACTTGTTTTTTATAAGTTTATAAACATACGTAACAATATGTTATTTTCAAAAAAAGTATCTTTGAGTAACTCCAGATCACCATGCCTACCATCGTAGGTGTTTTTATTTATTTATTTCAAAAATTTAAATTCGCAGGAGTACAGTTAAGAATTTGTTAATGTGCTTTTTAAATGTGTTCATACGAGTATTATGGTTTTTAAGATTTTTACCCCTCATCATCTTGAGTATTTTATATAAAATTATAACAAATTATTGTGCTATGTATGTTTCTATATATTTAAATAAATATTTAGGAACAAACCGAAAGTAAAAAAGATCCAAAAATAAAAAAACTTTATTAAATATTTATATATGTTTTAAATATGTTGAATATATTTTAATGTTTTCATAAACGCTCATTAGAGTCGAATAAGTAAAACTTCCTCGTAGTCTATATTTCATTTCAGGTTCAATTTATAAAATTCTAGCAGCAGTAATGTAATTGAGTCGTGATAAATGAAAGAATAGTATGTACTCTTGCTCTTCGTCGTAATTCGCTATGAGGTTCAGCATTTACTACTACGATTTTACTGCAGGGGAATATTTCGATTTTACAGTATATAATGCAAAGATAATAAATTTTGGTATAAAAGAAAATTGGGTTGTTTTACGTTTGCAGTTATTTATTTTCCCCATGATCTAGCACCAATGTCTTGTTATTTATTTTCTTAAATTATGTAAGATGTCAATCAGACACTGTAAGGATCCAGATTTATAATTAATTTTCACTTTAAACACAGTAACGTTAACAACAAACATAATTCTTTGTAAATATCTTTTAACCAAAGCGGACCATATATTTTGAAACGTCATACAAAAATACTAAGCATTAAAAATGAGTTAGTATATTAATAATAAAATAAAATTATAAAGATGGATCGGCTCTTATTAATGGATATTTTAAAATATGATGGGCAAATCTGATGTGTCTTCTTCTAATGTTCAATTTTATACAAACAGTTACACAATAGTGCGAAGCTATTTATTGGAAAGCAAATATGAAAACATTTATTTTAAAAACAAAGCCAGTATCCGGAAACTGATTAACCTTATACTGCAGTTCGAGGTGCAGTCGAATAAATTGGGGAATAGCTAGTCGCTTATAAAAAAGTGTTTGTAAGTTCCGTTATAGAATTTGTTTTGCATGGTACCAGTTATCACGTTCTTGTTGTGGAGTTATTTATAGATTACATGGAATAAATCGATAACGAAATTTCCTCGCAGCTAAATAAGTCAACAAATTGGAGGTCTGAGAATATTTAAAGATGTCTGAATTTCATCATATATAATATGACGGTCTTCTTCTATCATTCGACGTCCAGCATCAATATTTTTAGCAACAACTGATGTTGACAACGGCCTTCTCTTGGTTGATCTTTAAGCGAAACAATACAAATTTAAATAAAGCACTGGTATACCGTCGTTATTGACGTAGTTTCACCACCAAATCTAAAAATTAACCATTTCATACGTAGTTGTTGGGTTAAACGAAAACGAAAATCATGATAAATCATTACACGCACGTTTTCTCGCGTTAATTCTATTTTTAATATGCTTCGTAAACTTTATGATAAGAGTATTCAAACGGACAAAAATTTTAACAATCGGGAAAAAGCAAATTTGCCTGATTAACTAATTTATCCGACTGTTCCTCGTATTCTGTGATATATACTCGTATAATTGCTTACAAAATTTTGTAAAAATATGAACGTAAAATATAATTACTTTTCCAAAAATAGTTCATTTTTGCCAAATTTTATATTACATAATAATTACATAATAGGTAATGCTAGAAAAAAATTGTGTGTTTAAATTTCCAAATTTGAAATGTTACATTCTCTTCATGTTAGGCTAGATTTATGTGCTTAAAAATTTATTTTTTAAAAAATGTACAAGAAAAAACTTAAAATAATCAATGCCTAATAAATTTATCGGAGAATTGACTAGCAAAATATTAGGTTTTAATCGAAGTCATGAAAAGGTGATTCAACAGGTAGTTTTGTTGGCATTGAACATTTATCAGATTTATCCACAAAATGTTCGTTATTACTTTGTTATTATTGATTATTTTGATGCAAACTATCTAAACCATCATAGTTTACAGCATTGCAGAGGGAATTGAAATTGTCACTTTATATCAAAAACAGTAAAATGGTCCAGGAAATTGAAAGACATTTAAATGGATGGCATTCCGATAAAAATGTGTGTAACGTCTATGTAAGAGATTTAATATCTACATTAATTAACTGTTTTACTAATAAGACTGTACTTCAGAGAATTTTGAAAGACGATCCAAATAGCCGTATACAATTTTGTGAGGAGATGATTGGAAGAATTTTGGACAATCCCTACTTTTTATATTCGACACGCTTTTCTGACGAATGTACATTCTTTTTTAATGGATACTTCAACAGACATAATTGCAGATACCGGAATAATATGAAACAGAATTATGAGAGAACAGCATTCGCAATATTCAAAAAAGTTGAATGTAGGGGCTGGGATTTTGAGAAATAGTGATGTTCCATTTTTCAACGTAATAATTTGATAGATAGATTTTACCTCCAATTGCTTGTAGACTCAATCTTTTCTCACATTGTGAAGATACTTGAAAATTATTCATTCCAGAAAATTACATATTTTTTTAAAAGCATGGTACTCCACCACACTATGCTGCTCCAGTATGTGAATTTCAAAATCAATATTTGCGCGTACACTGGATTGGTCGAAGGGATTCAATTAAATGGCCTCCAAGATTGCCACATTCAATACCGTTAGATTTTTTTATGCGGCCATTTAAAAAATATCTATGTCACCGAATAATGGCTGCATGTTGTAAAATAACCCCTGAAATATTACAAATTGTTCAAGAGAATATAGAATAAAAATTATATTAGTGAATGGGAGTAAATGGGTTGCAATTTGAATATTTAGTTCAATAAAACTTGTCTGAAATCTTCTTTTTTTAGGATCTATTCTACCCTCAATTTCAATAGGTTTTTCACATTAATTTTAAAGTAAAACAAAAAAATTGAAGCATTTTTGTGAAGAGAATCATAATTCTTTTACAATGATGTGCACTTGACCTCTCGTGTTAATTAATATTTTTAAAGAGGTTGTCATCCTATTTAGATTGATTACTTTACATTTATTCATTTACGTACCTTTAAAAGATGTCCTATTCGAAAACCAAATCGATTTATTACAAGGTTTTTTAAAAAAAATCCAGATTTAATTTTTCAGGTGGTAATTTCTAAATGCGCTATCGGTATATACAGTGTTTAATTTTTTTAATGAAATCTATCAATCGCAGAATATAATTTTACGGGTTGAAGCCAAGCTTGTGTTTGTCTAAATGTTAACCACGTTATTTAATAAATTAATAAGCTATGGAAACATTGCCTATTCAAATATTTTTTAATACACTGTTAATGTCTCAATTAAGATATTGCAATAAATCAGTAATCTTAAGAATTTATAAATATGATTTTATAAAAATACCACATAACATCAATCAATAATAGTTTTTGTATTATTATATTAGTATATCGTTGTATTTATGATATATCATTTCAGATTTTATGCTCTCTAACCTACATTGTGATGTAAATCTTCCTAATGGCATTGCTATACCAGAAGATGCTCATCATTCAGCAATATTATCTTCCCTGAAGTAACAAGTCAACATCCGCGGTTAATTGCAATGATTTTAATTGTAGAAAGCGAACTCCTTGTTGTATATAATTACATTTCACTTTAACCAGCTATTTTTCAGATTTTTCACTTGTATAATGATACACTTTCTGCATTTTATAAGTAAATTAACCAAAAAACTCGAATATGAAATGGTGGAATAAGAAGATCACGCAAAACAGGGTAGAGAGCAAAATAAAATGGGTTGCCACACGAGTCCCGATAACCAATAACAAAGGATGAGACCTTTATGAGCGTAAGAAATTACCTACATAGGAACGTGAAAAGGGTCCAGAAAAAAGGAACCTAAGGGAGACAAACGGCAGCAGTTCAGTTCTCACACACGTCTGGCATCCAATACTAAAGGAATATACGTGTCCGAGAACAATGATCCAGCCAAAGGCCTGGGAAATAAGGGAAACGTTACTCTAATAGGAGCGAAATAAAGAAACCCACTGTACGTAGGAAGATTATAGTAAACATAAACTCCCGAAAACGCAAACTAAGCTAAAAAGGCAAATGAAAATTATGGATTTAGGAAAGCACTCAGCACCACACTCAGTTTAGAGGAATTTAGAAATGTCGGGTCAATCAAATGTCAATAACGGGAAGGAAGAAACAGATTTAATAGACAAACGAACAAAGCAAAATAATTCGCTTATGTGTAAAAGGCCACTAGAGGTTAGCAGCAAGCAGAACGGACCCTGTGGGCAAAAAGAATAATCTGACACATTAAAGGTATTGGGAATGGAAATAAATAAAGGGAGGTCAAAACTGCAATTAAGTAAATATAAAATTCGAGAAAATTGAGACGAACAGTTAATTCATGAACCTTATATTTTCTCAAATCTTAATCTTACTTAATTCCAATTTTAACCCCCCTTTTTTTATTTACATTCACAATACGTTAGATTATTATTAAAGCCTTCTGGTCATTTTATAACTATAAAAAATTATCTCCTAGAATCCTGGATAAAATAACATATGAAAATACCCTGAATGAAGTGATGAAATTGTTTATCCTTTTGTTCAGTTCTTTTTAGAATATTTTAAATATCCTAATACTGGGGGTATTAACAATAGTTATACAAATTCTAATACCGAACCTTGTAACATTCTTAACATTGCTGAATTTATTGAGAAAGGTATAATAAAGCCACTAAGTTCTTAAAGGCAAAAATGACAATGGGACATTTTAAGAACGTACGATTTTCCAGCTATATGGAATTCTACAAAAATGGTTCCAAAAGGCGCAGTCATAACGATATCAAAAATTACCAACCCGATATTATTGTGTGTTACTTTGGTAAAATATTAGTTTGCATTAATAGCATTCTATATAATCATATTTCAAATTAAAACGTAATACACGTATATCTGTGAGCTTATGGATATTAAAAGTGGAATTGATGTCGTATACACAGATTTTTCAAAAGCGTTCTACCGAGTCAGTTATTCCATCCTACTCAATAAGCTGAAAATGTATCTCTTTAATTATTTCCTATTTTGTTAATAGGACGCAAATACGTTCAGGAAACGGGTCAACGGTCACAATAATTTCGGGCATATCATAAAGCTCTTTTATCAATATACTATTTTTTATTATTTTTATTATTAATATAGATGTTTGATTTACTCTCATGATCTTATATTATATCGTAAAATAAAATAGAAGATAATTCAAATAAAGTGAGTCATTTAGACTTAAATGCCTCAAAGTATTATATAATGTGTTTCAAATGAAAAGTTAACACAATAAAATCTTAATCTTAATAATACGGTTATTATCCATATTATTTGATTTTAGGGTTTATCCCTCATATATTAAGCATTATCGCTACTTATTTTAAAACATTAGGTTTTATTTCACGTAATATGAGAGATTTCCAAGAGGTTGAGGCATATAGCAAATATTTAATATGGAAAGTCTGCAATAAAGGAGAATAACGCCATTATTCTTTTTTAGTAGTTAATAACTTAATTAACGGTCCGGAATTATTAAACAGCACAAATTTTCATTTACCCTCGCTTTGTTTGAAGACATACTCATCTATTTGTATTATTCACATCCAGAACTATTATGCTTCTGAGGAATTTAATATTTTCAATAATAGCTTTCAAAAACAGGTATACGTATGTTGGAAACGAATAAAATATGATAGTTTACGTATGTATTGCATCTTTTTATTATTTACAGTTTGGAATATTTTAAAAGTAAATTAACGAATAGGCGTAAAAGAATTTCATTTCTTTTATTGCAGTTTTTTCTTTTTTATATAATAGGGTGGTCCGTTTATAGAGGACAATAAATAAATACAAATAGCGTCTTGAAGATATTTCAATACGGTTTGGTAAAGTTTCACATAAATAAAATAGAGTTCTTGTATGGGTTCGTACGTCGATCCTTTATTTCACATCTTAAACGGAGTAATAATCAAATCAATGGACTAAAAGGGGAGAATCGGCTCCAAAGAAGACGAAGATCGTTGCAGGAAGAGTGTAACGTGTTTTTCCAGCGGTTTCTGGAATAGTTACAATACACCGTTTTCGGTGAAGCTTCGGGCGCCAGTCCTCTATTTTCGAGGAGAACACACGATCCCTTAAATTAGTAATAAGGGTGCCTAGTTAGCAACAGTGAAGAAAACGGTATTCCAGGGGTTTGATTGAAAATACCCTTAATACGAAAGTAGGGGAAAACAGGCTTTAATTCTTTTCCACCACGATACCTGCATATAGATTGCAATTTTGAATTTACTAAAACATAATTCAAGTTAAAACATGGAATAAAAGACAGATTTAAATTTTAAAATAAATATTCAATATATGAACTATAACAATATATACAATAAACTTAATCAGAATCAATGCTTCACAGCTTACCCAATACAAATTCTAACCCATGGTCACGAGCAGTGGTTCTTACCGGGCAAATAATTCAAAGAAATAAAGAAACTCAATCTACATGAAGTGATTACCGGTTGTTCATACTGTATCCAACATTATCAAAAATCTGCACAATTGCCGATACTATAAAATTTTTTGCTTACTCTGAAAATGACGGTTTCGGCTTTCACTAAGTTGACAAATTCACATTTTCTCTAAATCAGGACTCACTTCCCGAGTCGTAATCAGAGAGCACTTTTCAAAGTTTACTTGTCCTTTTATCCTGTACTCTCCTTCCAAAATTGAAAATACTTTACTTAAGTGGGGTTAAATCATGCTTGCGCATAAAATTCAAAATCAAACCTAAATGAAATATATTAAAATCACCAGAGGAGTATCAAATGAGTATTTTAATGAACCACTTAAAATATTTAAGGAAAAGTTACCTATAGATACCGTATCTAGTAGACTTAAAAAAATGCTTGATTACAAGGGTTTTGGCATCAGTTTTTTGGAATGCGCGTGGTATTATTTTTTTTGATTATCTTTATTACGAAAAACAATCTACGGTAAGTATTAGGCGAACTTATTGATAATTTAGTTTCTATTTTTAAACTTTAAAAAATAGATCAGTGGTAAAATATTTCAATGAAGAGGTAGAGTCTGCCGTTGATGGATAATTTGAGTTCTCAACGATTCTCACTCTAAGCGAAGTATCCAAGTTTTGGAACAGATCTGGAAAAAGTGTATTAAGCTCAAAGAATACTAATCAAATTTAAGCAACACTATTTAGATAAATAAAGATATTTTTTTGACTTTACCTTGTTATGTCAAGTACTTCTGGCAATATACCCTCGTATCGACACATAATTGTTTTTTGACCATTGTTTTATTGTTACTTTGTGCTAATTGTATAGACACGCATGCAATTTTTTTCATTGTTTCATTTTTACTTTATGCCAACAAGTAATATAGTTAGAAAAGATACAACTGGAAGAAAACTCTATTAATAAAATTATAACAAAAATTGTACAAGAAGTTAAAGATAGGAAAAATTAACTATTATTAATTTAAGGCTTTCTGTGAGTTCTGTGGTTCTTATTAAGTAACTAACGGACTTTATTATATTATATACTTCTATAAAATTAATAAACATTAGATATTTATATAATGAGTTGGCACTCCATAGAGGTCTATTGTGGTGTTTCTTTCTTTATGGTTAATTTTCGTTACGTGACTTGCTTAAGTGTTCATTCATGTTTTCTATATTTACTTTATCTATGTTTTATTTACCATTTTTTTTAACTTTTGTAACTGCCCTCTTGTATTTTTGATGAATTAATTTATTAGTATTACAATTATGATTTTTTTACCATATTTCTTTGTTAGTTCTAGTTAACAAATGATAATGGTTTATTAGAAGGTCAACAAAATAATAAATTTCTATCATCTGAAATTAAAACGCGTTAAAATTAAAGTTCTAAAATGTTCAAATATATCTAACGAAATATAAATGGAGATGTTTTAAATTGAAGTGAAGAAAATTAAACGGCAAAACGGTAAACGATCGCATATTAAAATCTTTGACATAAACAACTTTAATTTGACATTACAAAATCCAATACCCTAGATTATGATGAAATGAAAATTTATATTATAGAATTTAGTAACAGACAACTAGTAATATTATTATATATTTTTAACCCTATACATTACAAAATAACTTCAAATAATTTGTAAATTCCACTAAAGATTCCTGTAGCTATGATAAGATGCAAAGTATATTAAGAGAAAGAGATAACTGCAAGAATTGCTACCAGCTATAGGAATGAAGGAATACTAATGGTTGAGATTAGAGATAATTTTGCAGGGCAGGACTAGAAAGTAAGAAATAAAAGTCGAAGCCTATCATTGAAGTAAAAATGTTTACATAATGTAAGAAAATTTTCTGCATGGCTAATAGAGACAAACTTAGGAGCCATTACACTCACACACCCATATACTTTTAATATAATCAGGAAACAGCTATAAAATAGTGTAGAAAATCGAAATGCTAATACTATTTACTTCTTATGATCTGAATACAAAATAAATTATAGCCGTTTGTACTCTTCATTACTTGATCTGTCCACATAAGTTTTCTGAAATATTTTATCGACAATTCAAGCCAGAAAGTTTTGTTTGTATACATATAGCTTAACAGACCTTCCGCCCCATTCAAATACGAGGAATTCGATTATTAGTTTGACGCCTTTCAATTGTACAAACATTGAAGTCGTCAATCTCCATATGCCCTAATTTGTATCTAGTAGAACTTTCATCAGATTCGACAGACTTGTGAACATCTGTCACAGTTAATTAAATAGAAAGGTCCCTTGGGCCTTTCTGTCGAATTGCTTTCATTACTTTTAACAAAGATTAGGGATTCGGCCATTAAATCGGGATTCGAAAGACTGATAATACTTAATATCCCAAGTATTTTTAGAAATGTTCCGGATATATTTTTACAATTAATTGAAGTTTATAGACTATAGAAATTATATAGTACTACTATTACTACTAGAATTTTGACATATAAAACACATTATGATTAGAACTGAGCATTATTTAAATTATAATTCTTTATAACAAATTTAGAATTTTTTTTCAAAAAGTCCATTGTATTCTGAACGAACTTTAAGTTCATCAGTGCAGATATATAAAATTAAAAACAACTTCTTTTTAAATCGTTAATTAGTTGAAACGACTTATTAGTTTTTGCATATAAATTCAGTAATTAGTGGTTAATGAAACCTAAACTTTTTAGCTATTAAGACTAGAGGCGTATGGGATTTTGAGTCTAAAATTGAACATTCATTTTTGAAATAAAATCAATATTAAAAAAATGTAAATTATTTGATTTAAATAATCACAATATTAATATAATTATAATTTATTAACATATTTTATAAAAGATGTGAAATTTGCAACAAAAATTATTGAACGAGTCTCTATAAAATTAAAAAAATCTCATATTAGACTAAATTATGAACGAATATTATACATTCTTGAAACATCAAAAATTTATTCCAATAAGAAATTCTCTTTTCTATTTTAGACCTCATAAAGTTCACATAGGAAATTTCTTAAAAAGTTATGGCTTGCCTTAATTGATCCAAAGATAAAAGTTTTATTATAGTTATTTGATATGTGCAATATAATCACAAATTTATGGGCGAAAGTGAAAATCATGAAATGACGAAAAACCTGTCAAATCCTAGAACAAAAGAAGAAATAAATTTTATTGGTTTCAAAATGCACATCAACTGCAATTATACAAACATGGAGCAATACTTGAATATCTCTTCTCTTTCTGTCCGTAGAGACCGAAAAGATCTTACAGTACTGTTCAATATTGTCAATGGCATATATAACTGTCCTGAACTCCTAGCTAAAGTGTTGTTGTTTGTTCCACCACGTGCAACAAGGCAAACTCAAACTTTTAACATTTCTTTTCACAGATATAATTACTCATATTATACTTTTATTCCAAGAACACTAAGACTTGCTAATTCTCTGGATGACCTATTACTTTTTGGTAACTCTGTTGCTATTTTTAAGAACCACATAAAGAACTTGAATATTTAACAATCATTATATACATTGTCTTTTTATTGTTTGTATACTTTATTTTTTTGCAATTAATTGTTTTTTTTTTCTTGTTATATATGTTATTATTCTTATTTTATATATATTATTGTCAATAACATATTTCTGTATTCTGAATTGGGCTTGCCCGTATAAATAAATAAATAAATAAAATAAATAAATAAATAAATAAATAAATAAATAAATATGAAGGAAACATGGAAAGTCCTGACATTGATGAGATTTACCATGTAATACAATGGACAAATTAAAAACGTTTTCAAAAAGATGAAGAACAATAAAGCGCCAGGGTAAGATTAATTTAAAATTCAAATACTAAGGAACTTACCTAAGAAAACCGTAGTCCAGATTTACTATATCTTCGTGGCTGCGTTAAGAGTTAGATATTTTCCTAACAAATGGAAAACTGCTTTAACTATTCCGATACCAAAACGGGAGTAAGACCTTAAATATCCACAAAATTATCGGCCAATATCACTTCTAAATATTATTTCTAAAGGGTTGAAAAGAGTTATTCTAATAAAATTAAATTTTTAATTTGTTAAAAACAAAATTATCAAGGAAGTACAATTTGGTTTTAGAAAAAGTTAAATACTGAAATTCAGTTAACTCGAGTAATAAATAGATGTTTGATAAATTTAAATTTAAAAAGAAAAACGGCGTTGGTAGTAGATCTAGAGAAGGCTTACGACACAATATGGAGGAAGGTGCTAATAGTAAAGATAGATAGAGAAAAAGTATCTATATATTTGATTAAAATTATTAATAGTTATTTGACAAATAGAACCTACCAAATTGCATATGAGAGTATTACAACAAACAAGTTTGAGATGAAGGAAGGGCTTCCCCAAGGAAGGATACTTTCACCGATATTGTTCAATATTTATACCAATGACATTCCAAGAAGAAATGATACAGAGATAGCGCTATTTGCTGATGATTGTGCGATAATAGGTATCATTGTGAGAAAGGATAGTGCACGACTAAAAGTAGAAAGATATTTGGAAGAAATTAGAAAATGGAAAGTGAAGGCAAATCCAGATAAAACCCATTTTATTATAGTTTCTAATGAAAAAAAAAAACCGGAACGAAAATTAAAATTTTCAAACTCAATGTTTGAAGAACAGAACAAAATAAATATTTAGGCATATAGACAAAAAAGTTTGATGTGATTCCTCTAATTTATTGGTATTATTTTATCTAATAGCTTCGTTCGTTACCATCCGCGCTCTTCCAGTTTTTAGCAAATGTTTGACCATAGCAGTAGTATTAAAATATTTTAATGTTTTAATGAGCGTTGAATGTGATAATGGATTTTTTTAGAATACAAATAATTGCAAATAAGACTCACTTCTTCATGAGTTCTAACATGATCGCCGATCATCATTAATATTCCAATTCGATTTTTTCAGTTAAATGTACCATTTTTAATCGTACAATTAATTTTCGTAAATTACAATTAACTTAATAGTTTATCAACAATTACCTACTAGACAGTACACGTTTATTTCTAATGATAGGTAAATATCAAATTGTTTTTTTCCAAATTTTTACCCCAATGGGTAAAAAGAGTGATTGTAAAGTGCTATAATTTCTCGTTTTTACAGATTATTTACACTCCAATATGTACGAATTCGAAAGAACAAGATCTATTAAAATCTGTAAAAATATACACGGCGTCCCATTTAAATAGGGTACTTATATTTATATTCAGTTTAACAGGAAGTATATCAATAACAAAAAAAAATCGCATCAGATGAATTATGTATCATTGAACTTGCCTCAAAAGTTATAAATATGGTCCTTTTTGTTTTAAAAATAATTTTAAATACTACTTCGTATAATTTAATCGCTAGTGATTAATTACTCACTAGTCGTACACCTGATATATATATATATATCAGATAGATAGATATATATATGAAAGTTGCTAAGTTTGTCACCATGTTTAACCATAATACTAAACAATCTGATATAGAATAACGACTTCAATCAAAGTATTTATCGGCAGTTAAACTGTCGTGCGTAACCTTAAGAGCTTTAATGAAGCAAATCATTAGCATCCTATACCTCTTATTCGGAGTGACCACGCCTCAGTAGAGAAGATTTAACGGCAGCTATGAGGGTGCAAAAACTATTAGACAATTCCGTTCTCTTGGTTAACTCAAATGTCCTCAACGTGACCGCATAATTTGGGGTGGAATTGGACATTCGACCAAAGACGTGAACTGAATAACCCTAGATAGGGTGATAAACGCAGAATACTATTTGTAAAAGTCAAATCACGGAAAATCATAATTTGGGTTATTTCTAGCAGGCAATTTAAGACTTAATTATTCTATATTTTTTAGGTAAACAAATTTTAAAAGTCCGTTAATGTCGTGTATTCTATATTTTCAAAGATGACTATAAAAGTAAAAATAATATTTTTTTATGTGGTTATTAGAGTTTCATCTTGAAAGTCCTATCTCGATTCGCCATGAATTTAAAAAAAATTAAAAATTATCATGTTCAAGCCAATACAAAGATAAAACAACAATTAGATAAAAAGCCTTATCGAGAACTCTTGAAAATGCATACATAATGTTAATTCATTTAAAAAAGATGCTAATTATTTATAAAATTAATGAATGCAGACCCGAATTAAACACAACCTAAAATAAATACAAGAAATAAAAGTTAAAATATTGTTTTATTAAAATGTAATTTTTTTCATCTTAGTGTTTTTTTTAACATTAGATTTTATTTAGGGGCAATGCTTAGAATAACAGTTTTGTAAACATATCCACAATATTTCTTACTTCCTCATTTCGATGTTTTTTCTTTAATTCTAATATTTCAAATTTTATAATGCTCTGTATATTTACAAATTAAAAATAATTTTCATTTAATTTGACGATTAAAAAGTTTTATTTTTCATTAACATGATAAAATAAATGTTATAATATATATTATTTTATTTGGAGTGAATAATAAAATTTTGGATGTATCATTGGCATTTCTGGATGGTTACGTCCTTCGGACGACATTGGATTGGATTACGTCGACCTTGCGGGCCTAATCATCTGGGGCAAAATTTAATAAGGAATCAAAATATATTAAAGTTATTTACTCGTAACCAGTGGTGTCGAAAATAGGGGACATAAAGTTCACCGGAAGCCATAATACAAATCAGGAAAACATTTATTAAGTATTTTTCAATACAAAATTTTTATAATTTCCAGAATGAATATTCCTCAATTTTGAAGTTCGTTTTTTTAATGAAAAAACCTCTTTCTTTTCTATCTGTTCGCTAAATATATACATACAGTGATTTATTTTTATACCCCTGAAATAAATGGGTACATATCTCTTTTGAAACTTTTTAAATATCCTTACTTATCTAGTTGGCCTGGAGTGGAAATGATTTTTCCGTTTAACAACGAAAAGCGAAGAGTTTGTTTGAGAAATTTATTCGTAAGATGTTGTTTTAGTAGTAGTATTGCCATTTTTACTTTCTATCCTAGGATATGAATAGCAAGAAGAAATAATTTTATGTTTCTCTTTGATTTTTCATTTTCTTTTTTTTACTGTCACTATCTATATATCCAGAAAATTTGATTCTGAGCCAGACAACTTTTAAATTAGAATAAATTACAAATTAATTGTTATAATTCTTACTTTGTGAAAATTATTCATAATAAATATGAAAAGTTAAATTATACTTATCTGAATTTGCACAGTTTTCCAAAGTATTTTAAAATGTATTCTAATCTGGCCCAGGTTTCGGTATTTGACATACCATTTTCCAAGATTGATAAGAAGTTTGACAACTAAACCTGGGAAGTTCAATTATCTTAGATCACATTTTGAACTAAATACCTACATAATAATAACCAAATATATTTTTAGAAAAAGAAGAATATTGCTTAATAATGATTGGTTGTGATGTCTATGACAAGAAATTATTTACGTTTAAAAATATCTGTCAAACTTCTTATCAATCTTGGAAAATGGTATGTCAAATACCGAAACATGGGCCAGATCAGACATTTTAAAATACTTGGGAATTCTGTGGAAATTCAGATAAGTATAATTTATCTTTTTCATATTTATTATGAATAATTTTCACAAAGTAAGAATTATAACAATTATATTGTAATTTATTCTAATTTAAAAGTTATCTGGCTCAGAATCAAATTTTCTAGATATATAGATAGTGACGGTATCAAAAAAAAGAAAATGATAGTAAGGATAGTAAAGTAAAAATGGCAAATACTTATCTATAGTTTCTAAAAACAGTATTCAACTCATTAAAGTCACATTGACTTTTCTTGCCCTGTTCATCACGCCAAACGTTACTGTAGTTGTCAAATGGAATATAAAATGGAAAGACTTACTTATACGAAATCTGTACAACGTTAGTAGAATGTTTTTTGTTAAGAAAGTGTGAACGTTGAGGCCTAATCCATTAGAAGGCGAAGAGACGGCAGAATGTCTTGAAAATGCGTTGAATTTACGATGAGATGTTGATTGTCGGGAAATTGTAGAGACAAGTATGTGACAGGTCTTTATATTTCTAGAAAAAGTCTAGAATCTCTTCCTTTCATAATCTCTTTTCATTTAATAAGCATTTTTGCGACAACTTGTATACTTAACTTATGGAAAATATATTCATTATTACCGATAGTGGAGGGCAGAAAGATGAAAGGTGCTATTTTCCTTTCATGCCTCAATTTATTCCGTTGAATTAATTAACGTTGTCTATCCTTTAAGATGTTTTCTTTTCTTAGTTTTTATTTTTACAGTGGTAGACTTTAGAAATTCTATAACAATATCAAGAATGTGTGATTTTATCTTATTCGATACATTGATTTGAGATAATGGCGTGCGATGGCACCTTCGCCATTATAGATTAGGATTAAGAGATCTTAAAACGCCACTGGGGCTGAAAACGGATCCCAGAGCGGATGAGAACCAATAGATACAATAGCTGAGTTGCAACATCTTCCTAAATTCCCTTAAGGTATCGAACCTAATTTGATATACCTAGTTACATATGTATATTTGAGAAAATTTGTAAGAAAAGTTAAAATTTTGGCGAAAAACTTGGTAATCTTCAACGTGTTGTTAAGCTAAGGAACGTAAGATACGGCAACGTTGTAACATCTGTGCCTTGAGACTCGAGACTCGAACTTCGGTTTAGAGGTGATTCTCATATTCAATGAGTAGTAACGAAATGCAAGACGTTGCCTAATTCTGCATACATTCCTCTTTAATAACTGAAATAAAATTACACAGCTATAAAAATAATAATAACATATTGATCGTACTTTTTAGAAAACATGATGAGGTAATTTATCAATTTTATTGTTAAGTTCGTAATGTGCACTATTTAACAATGATATACTGTCCAATCATGCAACTTTTGTTGTTGTAGAGTTGCTTCTGAAGTAGCTTAACAGTGGTTAAAAAGTTGCTTGATCGCCTCTATATATACATAAATAAGCTGTTGTGCTGTAATGTCATCAATGGGAATACAAATAAGAAGTAGACGTGGAAAAATACATACGCAATAGGAACAATTATTTCAGCATTTGTATTAGAAGTAAACAAAATAAGTAAATAGGT
Source organism: Hermaeophaga mercurialis (assembly GCA_951812935.1). Classification (NCBI taxonomy): domain Eukaryota; kingdom Metazoa; phylum Arthropoda; class Insecta; order Coleoptera; family Chrysomelidae; genus Hermaeophaga; species Hermaeophaga mercurialis. The sequence continues at coordinate 8,086,314 of OX638360.1, read as the reverse complement.
TAAAGAAATAGTATCCCCATATAAACAGCATCAAATCATCAATCATAGATTTAAAAAAAATTAAAGATGATATTCAAAGTAACCGAAAATTATTTTATCAAGGGGAATATCCTTAAAATTTAAACTAGGTATAAAATTTTACTTTCTAAGAAAGAGGATGCCTAAAAAAGTTATTTAAAAAAATTGTAGGCAATAATATACTCGTTACTTGGATCCTTACAGATTGATTCGTAACTATGTGGTAAACCGAACATACATTTTTTAGGTGGGACACACTGTGTATTTTCTCATACTTAGATTTCTCTAAGAATTCTGGTTCTTACAGTGTGGAGTTGTACAAAAAAAACAGGATAATTAAAGAGGTATGGCCATTTAATTATCGAAGTCCCTATGAAAGAGCGTGTATATGAAGAAGTAGTCGATAAATAATATTTTATTTAACATAATGAGTAAGTAATATGTTCCAGTTTTCAAACTAACAGTAACAGAACTTATGGACGAATATCTTTAAATAAAGTTCGCTGACAAAGAACATTTTCTATTTTTTGTAAATATACGTCCTATATTTGAGTCCCTCAAAAGATAGTAATTGTTATAATAATAATAATGCCTGTTCACTGTTCCATTTTTTTGAAATGTAAGTTCATCTCCAAAAAGCACAAAAAATCTGTTACCAAGGATTATATACCAATTTAGAGACAAAAAATATTTTCTTTAACATTTAGTGTATTTAAATACTTTTTAAAACCTTTGGTAACATTTATTATCAATTTAAGTAAGGAATAACAGTACGTATAAACTTTTTAAGACACGTTTTCATCAAGATATTGTTCAATAATTAGTCAAATTCTGAATATTCCTATTGAGTGAGAAAGAAAACATAATAAGAAAAGAGGAAGATATAATGGCAAAATAGAGAAACAATCTTAGATTAGTGCGAAAAGGAAATAGAAACTGACCCAGGAAAAAAGAGAAAAAATTAAAACAAATTAAAAGAAAAAACATTGAAATATTGTGTCTTCGCTAAAGAGTCATTTCTATTTAAGTATATTTCTATTATTTCTTCAAAATTTTAATATTACAAGCAACTAAATTTTTGTCAAAAATACGCTAAAATCAAAAACAAAATCAAAAAATTAGTACTTGAAAATCGTCAACTAAGTGTTTTGAAGTTGGCTTGGGAATTAAGGATTGATAAAATTGCCAATTCTAGAATTTTGACCAATAATTTGTATGGTCTACGCAGATTATGTGGTAATATTAACAAGGTTAGAAACAGAATTAAAAAAAATGTATAGATTAAAAATAAATTAATCAAAGACTAAATATATGGTGATGGTGAAAACAAGACGAATTGAAAAAATAGTAATCAACATAAGAAACGAAAAAACACACTGCTTCGACCAGTTCTGTTCGAATATTTAAGAATTACATTTACACAGGATAGATATAGAAATAGATAAAAGAATCGGAAAAGGATTTAGAGCATCAGAAGCTATGAAGGAGAGGTTGAAATAAAAAATGTATCCTTGACAGCAAAGGTAACACTATAGAATTTAAGAAAAGTGGGAATTCAAAACTGGAAAACCAAAGCAGGGAACAGAGGGAAGTGGAAAAAGATACCTGACAAGATAGAAAAAATGATAAATTAAACCTATTGGAAGCCAAAGGCCAAGAAGGCTTGCAGCGTTGTTTTATATATACAGGGTAACTAAATGAAAACGAAACAAAGCCATTATCAGGAACTGCGTTAACATTTTAGAAATAGTGATTTTTACCCTCGCTTGGAGGTGTAAGCAGCGAAGTCGAAAATATCGGAAAAAAGTGTCCCCTTTTGATCAAAAATCGACGGGTCTCTGCGTTTTTTTAAAACGTTGACGCAGTTCCTGATAATTGCTCTGTTTCGTTTTCGTTTGGCCACCCTGTATATATTGAGCATAAAATGCATCATCGCAAGACTTGTTCCAAGCGAGCTCAACTTTTTCCTCTGAAGACATAGTTTTTTGAGATACTGGTGATTGATCCAAACTCCATGAAATGGCTCTTGAAAAAAGGATCGAAACCGAAAAAACAGCGCCAAAGCCGCTCGAAAATTGAAGTGTTGCTGACTGTTTCCATCGATTACCGTGTAGTACACTGAATTCTTTGTGAAGAAACAGACATGGAATAGGGAATATTATTTCAGCGTTTTGAAGCGTTTGCGTGAGAATGTCGTAAAAGGCCACAGTTCTGGTAGGATATTTCATGGATTTAATATGACGATAATGTGCTATCTTACAGAGCAACAATTATGGTCAAATATAGTGCCTAAAACTTCGAGCAACCATTATATTCGTCGGATTTAGCTCCCGCTGACTTTCTCGTCTATCCTAAATTGAAATTGTCATTTCGTATATAAAAAATGTGTTTTTATAGCGTTTGGAACCAGAATTTATTTCTTGTAAATTGCTCTTGTTATATACAGGATATTCAAAACATTGGAAACAAATTGAATAATTATAGCCTAAGGACGGCCCTGTAGCCAAATTTTCCAGTATCCAGCGTATTTCAAGCGAAAAATTAATAAAAAGCTTTACGATACTATTTCGTAACCCCCAAAAAACTCATAAATTATACTTTGGAGGTAAAATTTTGGCAGTACAATTGTCTGCGGAAAAATAAAAGGATGAGTAGATTTCGGTTTTTTCGAATAATAAAAAGCAATTTAAAAAAAATCGATACACAGGGTGTTGTTTTTTGGAAAGAGGAATTTTTAGATGTTTTGTTATGGATTTCTTTTAGGTAATAATTTGGTAGATTTTCCAGATAATGGCTATTATGTACTAAATGTAAAAATAATACACAGAGTAATTCGGAAGTTATGAGCTCCGAAACAAATAGGCCAAATTGATATCTCAGTTTAAAGGGTGGAAAAGCTTTAAAATATATGTTATATATATGTAAATTATACTTATTTTAAATTTTTACAGTTTTCTAAGATTTAAAAAAAATAATTGGTTAGTTTCACCTATTGTAATCTTCAGATATGTTATAAAAAATCCTAAAAACGAGGAGACATTTACCATTAACCTTATTTTTTTTTATTGTACAATTAACAGCAATCAGAAATACATTTTCTATGAGCTATTCTGTTGGCTATAAGACCTAAAGTTTGGTCTTAGGAATGTCCTGATGAGACGTCTTCAGTGAGAAGGTCTCTTGCACTTTATTTGAGATCAATTGGCCAGCTTCGTTTCAGTCTTCTGTTGTTTGGTTCTTGGGTTAGTGGCTGTAGTAGTGGGTTAGAATGGCTGTCCAGCTTTAGGTAGTGGTTACGGCTTCTTTCTTGTACTGTCTCTTGTATTGTTGGAATACTGAGGTCTTGATGGATCAATTTGTTTGTGACGTACCATGATGCATTGACTAGTGATCGAAGGATTTTAGATTGTCCTCGTTGTATTAGAGCAATACTAGTTTTGCTGGCACATCCCCATAATTCTATTCCGTAGGTCCAGATGGGTATGATGACTGCCTTATATATTGAGATTTTATTTTGTAGAGAGACTGGCGATTTTGTTCCGTGTAGCCAATATAATTCTCGGAACTTTAGATTGATCTGCTTCCGTTTCTTGGCTAGGTGTTCCCTCCAGTTGAGTTTAGAGTCTAAGTGTAATCCCAGGTATTTGATACAAGAAGTTACGGGTATCACTATATTGTTAATAGTAACCGGAGGACATTGGCTTTTTCTCAGAGTTAATGTTATGTGCTGGGATTTGTTTTCGTTGATTTTTATTCTCCATCGTTCGAGCCATTTTTCGATCTGGAATAAGTGGTCTTGGAGATTGGCAGAAGCTATTATTGGATCTTCATGTATAGCCAGTATCACTGTGTCGTCAGCAAATGTGCCTGTCGTAGTATAGTCTGAGGTTGGAACGTCAGGAGTATATATCAGGTACAGGACACTGCCTTGTGGAACTCCAGCTTTAATAGGTTGAAATTCAGAGGTTTCATTACTAACCTTTGTTCTGAAGGTTCTGTTTGACAGATATGACTGAAGCAGAGTGTAGTATGAATTGGGTAGAGTGAGTTTGATTTTATTTAACAGTTCTACATGCCAGACTTTGTCGAAAGTCTGGCTAACACCTTCTGTAACATGTAATGTAAAACACAAAATTTCTGAATTAAAAAATCAGTTATATTGCGCGGATTGTAATGCTGTCTATCTATATTGGCCAGATCATTAGAAATGTTGAAATGCTTGTTAACTTCTCCTAACATCCAGATAATTCACATTATGCCAAACACTTCATTGACAATAATGACACACCTACACTTAATAACACAATTGAAACAAAATGGAAATACTTCATATAAGTGACATTAGACAAAAACTTTATTTTTTGGAAAAATTTAAAATCAAGAAATATCCACGATATATACTACCGAATGCACAACTAAATTTTGAAAGTTCAATTATTTTAGATTACCTTTTAGACTAAATAAATAATATTAAACAAAAAACGAATATTATTGCTTAAAAAGTTTAAAACATAAAATAAAACTGTATATATAAGATTCCTGTCATTTCTTATATCTTGTCTAATGATACTGATTGTTTAAAAAATCTGTCAATTTCTTATGACATATCTGAAGATGCCAATAGGTGAAACTAGTCGTATAATAATTTTTAAAAAAGCTATAGAAAAATATGAAAATTTAAAACCAGCATAATTTATCTTTTATATTTATTATTATTTAATGAATAGATTCCACAAAGTAAGGGTAGAAACAATCATTATAATTCCGGGTACCAACTTTTTATACAATGTATGAATTTTGTACACAACATTTATGCAAATACGAATGAAAGCTACAACTCTTGTTTAAGCAAAAGAAAAGGCGTACTTCTAAAAGTTCTTACTTCTCACTTTGCTTTATTTACGGCGGTCACTAATTTAACGTCATAAATATTCATTTTGTTATCAACTTCACGTACTAGAATTTGAATAAATTTTTCATTCTTTTGCACGTTTAAAATGTTTTCTGTTTATTCATTCTTTATTTATTATTTTCTCGGTTGGGTACTTATAACCTGACTCTGTTATATTAATAATAAAAATAACCACAAAATCTCGTGTTCTAGTAGCATCGCTACAATAAAAAAAACCTGTTTATGTTGATTTCGTCGGCTATAAAGTTAGATCTAACAGTAAATGTTCAGTGCAATAGTACAGGATTTTTTTTCAGATTGTCTCTTGAAAAAAGTGCTTTTTATATTCAATTTGCCTAACAAGAGATAAAAGGTAGATATAATATAAGGATGTTAAAAAGACCTTTCAAGCTTCATTTTATTCTGCGGTGGACTAATCAATGAAAGCGCTAAGCTTTTAGTGTTTTTATCTTATTTTCACCGTGGTCAAATCTAATTCTACGATGGCCTAATGCATTGACATTGATGGTAATATTAGTCAAAACGGTATACAGAAATATTATTTGTCATGTTATACTAAAAAACCAAATTTTATCTTGTGTTTATTTCTTTGGATTTGATATTTCAATGTCATCGTTGCGGATTTTTTATTACTTTAATACGCTAATTTGTTTATAAATGAGTGTTATGTATTTTATTTAATTTAAAGCCATGCCCCCTAAAAAATTTATGGGTGGAAAAACTACCCACGGCCAATTCAGACAGATCGTAAAAAACGTTACATACAAGCCGAAGAGGAACATCGAATTCAAATACCTTTAAAAGACAATCCGTAAGTAAAATACCGATTTTTAAAAAAATTTTCAGTAAGTAGATATTTGCAATAACGGAGATACATAATAATACAGCTGATTTTAGTAACTGACATGTGTGGTGAATATGGGCGTCTGCTCAACCGTACTATGAAAAATTGCTGATATTTAATACTTATATTTTTAAATTGCAGAAAGCGAACTCTAAAAGCAATTGGTGTGAGCAAAAATACATACATTACAAATAAAAAGAAAACTCTAGATATTGAAACAGGAGCATCTTTTGGATCTCCCTGAAAAAATGAATTGACAAAAAAAGAGTAACGAAAATAATAAAATTTTGAGAATATAAGTTTAATAAATAATAACATAGTTATTATTGTATTACACGAAGTTAATGTGATTTTGGTGAGAGATATATATATATATATATAGATACGAGTTACTTTTAATGGTGTTTGTGGCTATATAGTTTTTAAAGCATATGTATTATTTTTTCTAGATATTGTTTAAAAAGTGCACAATATTTTAGCTCATTTTACTGCAAGTAAAATTTCTTTATGGTGTCTAATAAAAAGCATGGATTCTACGTAAGTAGTAGTATTTAATAGTTACTGTATATAGATATATAATATTTCCCTTTCTAGCCATAGGGTGTAAGTAGTATTGTTCAACACTTTCACAATTCTTTTATAAACTTCTTCTAGTCCTTTCGATTTTGTGCCAACACCTTCGCTTCTCTCCATCCAATACCTTTCCTCTTTAGAATTTTACCTATCTCATTCTCCCACGTTTGCTTTGATCTACCTTTCCTTTTCTTGTGATATATCTTTGATTCCCATATTTTTTAAACTTGCACTGAGTTGTTCATTCTTTGTAGGTATTCCCACCACCCAAGTTGTCGTTTTTCAATTGATTCCACCTCTAGATTTTCTCATACATCTTGATTTCTAATTTTATCCAATCTCGTTACTCCTCTGACCTTTCTGAAGTACTCTGCTGCGCCGATTTTGCTTTTCTCTTGCTTTCTCAGTATCCATAATTCACAGCCATACGTAAATAATGGTCTATATATATAGATTTGTACACATTAATCTTTGTTTTTCTTGATATCTCTTTCTTATTTAGTATCCCATTATTTAACGCGTAGTAAACTTTATTTGCTTTCTGTATTCTCTTATTCATTTCAATTTCATGTTTCCCTGTTTCTTCTACCGTTATGCTCAAGTATTCAAAACTGTTGATCTGCTCTATTTGCTCCCCATATATTATTATTTCTATATTCTTCCTTTCTCTAGCTATCATTACCATTACTTTCGTTTTTGCTTTTTTTTAATTTTTGACAAGCGAGACAGATGATAGCGCACACTAGATAGAGAACGATGATTACGGAATATAATGAAAGTCGCCTAAAAGAAAATAATTTTTTAGAACATATTCTTTAATCTTGGGCCGAAGGCTTAAATATTATATATACAGATTAAAAGCATATCCACAGCTTCCATATGCAATCCACGAGTTAGTAGGATATAACGGGAAAAAATTCAAAGTCTATCTCAAAAGGAGGAGACTTGTAATTGTAGTTAAAAGTGGATTGATTCCTAATGGTTTATTAATACTTCATTCACGTAAGACTCTATAATTATTTGGAAGTGTTCTTTTGTAAATGTTAGTTTCCTGAAATATTGATAAACAGTATAATTTCAGATATACGAGTATCAGATATGTTTCAACTTAGTTTTGGGAAATGCAGACATAAACGTGGATTTATATATTAACGTGGTAATATTCATTTTATGTAGGGATTAGTGTTCTACTTATTAAGAAATTCCATGATTTCTTAATATTTTAGCAAATTTTCATGTAAGTCTAGAGAATATTTATTCTGTTTTTTTTAATCTCTAAATCTGTAAACTACCATGATGATATATACTACTCAAATTTTATTTAGTTGGTTCTAAAGTAGGTAACTATTTCCAATATGCTTCAGAAATCAGTTCTTTTTCTTACCGAAATGTAAAAGCTAAAAAATTTCAGCATTTAGTAAAGCAGAAATGTTGAAATCAAAAAGTTGTTCATATCAGTAAAACAAAACCCGCTTTGTTTGAAATAACAAACACATTTAAATTAAGTATTCCTGTTACCAATCAATTGGAGTGTATATTAGAATAACAAGGGTACCTTATGTACCGCGGTTGCCACCTTATCGTCCGAAAATTATCCCAATCGAAAATATATGCAATAAGATTAAGAACTGGATGGTAGAGTCGAATGTCACATTTAAACTAGACGATGTAGAAAAATTAACTAGAATTTTCTAAGGTTCAATGTGCGGGCATGTAAAGTAATGCGAATCTGAATGGATTAAAAAAGAACACATATTTAATGGTGCTGTAGACTCTCTTGTAAATACAGGTTTATCTGACGAATCTACTTCAGAGAATAGGTTCAACAGTATAGTACTAGGAGTGTAATAGAAATGCTTAGTGACTCTGGAAACGATTAATAACACAGGTCTACAAGAAAAAAGGACTGGAGGTTTTAGTAGGCAGGCTACCTCATGCGCTAGACAGTAACCCAAAAGGCTCAAAAAAGTTATAGCGCCCTGTAATTTTTGAAAACTAATTTACCAAGATGTTACTAATATTTTTTAAGTCACACATTGAAATAATAGTATTATGCTACTAGGAGTAAAAGCCTAACATTATTTGTTGAGCCCAGGTCCAATTTTCAATGACTCTGACGCATAGATCTGACTGAATTTGAGTGATAATGTGGGTAATGTTGACTTTGAGGGCATGGGTCGATTGCGATTTATTTGCATGGAAGTGCGACTTCAGGAAACACCACAAGAAAAAGACTAGCGGAGTCAAATCGCACAATATTGGTGCCAATTCACATTACCTTCGCGAGAGATAACCATACCAATGACGCCGCCGGCCCAAAATCCGCACAAACAGTAACTTTTTGTGCATGTATTGCCATTTCAGGATGCAATTTAAATTATTTTGTAATAACGTAAAATTAAATTTAATTCACCACTAAAATAATAGGGAGATAATTATTATTATGTTAATTATTATTTTTTAAATGACATATTTTGGTTCAACAATGAATTTATATTAATTTTGTACTAATTTTGACCAATAATCCATAATGGAACGTAATAAAAACGCAAAATTTGAAATTTGAATGTTTATGCTAGCGCTATAGAAAACAAAATTAACATTATTTTAACCGTGGGAGCCATATTGTACAACTAATAGATTTTCTATTCATACAGAAACTTTTCATTTTGATATATTTCAGTGCATTTTATTAATTAATCAAATTTAAGCATATTGTTAATACCTTTAAATAAAACAATATTATTTTTTCAGCTTTTAGGTGGATTGAAGATAAAGATCTAGACGATTAACTAAAACAACAACTTAGTTGATATTCACGGCTCTTTTAATGTGGAGGTAATATTGTCACTTTAAAACATAATTCGTCTAGTAAATGAAAATTTGTTAGCAGCACTGTGTCCATTTAATGAAAAAATAGAATCCTTTATAGAGGTCTGCCTACCGCTTTCACTATAAAAGGGCAGAAGCGATGGATGAGAAAAGGGACCCGGTGCATGACACTGGTTTATCGGAAATTTCATTGACAGAAATTGTTTTAGGGTATAGGATAATCGTAATGGACACACTCATTGTTTTCGTGAAAAATGTATAGTGCAGTAATGAGTTTATTGTGTTATTAATATTAAAATTTTATTCATATTAATTATTTTTTCCTAACACATTTTCTAATTTCTATACAGATTCCTATGAATCACTTAACTTAAACGCAAATTGCTTTTTATACCACTGCACCTTAGACTATTAATAAATAAATTTATAACACCATCTAATTAAGAAAATATTTATTTAGTTAAAATTCGAGGTGCTACCCAAAAATTCCAGTAATAAAAAGATAGAGCGAACAAATCCTTTAAAAGTCAGTATGCCAAACGACACAGTTGAGCAAACAGTACAAACACGTAGAGCCGATTACATTATATTTCGAACCCCATGCGATTTTTTTGAAGGCACAGGATGAAGAGCAACGATTTTGCATTAAATGTTGTTTTAAAACAGGCAAAACAGTGGTTGAGGTTTACCTCATGTTAATTTAAGCTTTAATGATGCAGCCTTATGTAAATCAAGATATTTTGTGTAGTTTAAACATTTTAAAGAGGGCAGCGAGACAGCTAAACACGATTAGAGTTCCGGCAGGCTGTCCTCTTGCATTAATCCAGACATCGTGGCCACTGTTAGTCAAATTCTATTTTAGGTCAAACTGTCCACAACGTGGCTGAACCTGTAAAAATAACCTATGGAGCCTGCCAGTGCATTTTATCAGACGAACTGAACTGGTTCGTGTACTATGACACTGCATCTGCCTATACTCGAATCTTTACGAGACAATTTTTGGTCAAAACCAGCATATCTGTTGTGCCCTACCTTAGTTACCCGGTTTAATTTAAGACGCTGAAGTAGGAAAAAGGAGCAGGAAAAATTAAAATGAAGTACACTGACTAAAACCTCATGCTTCTAACTTAATTAGTTTGGACAACATTTGTTACTAAAATAGATTGGAATGTCGGCTATATTATTACATTATTCACAAATCGGATTATGTGACAATGGTAACACGGAGATTCCGAATTTATTTCAATTGCAGTAGTTCGGAAACATTGCTGATAGAGTAAAACTAGTGATAACAGGTAATTTGGAGGTTGTAGAGGTCAACATAATATCTAGAGATTTTAAATGGCAATTGTGTTTTAGATGACTTTTCTATGATCATTATTAAATAGTTAGTGACGTCTTTTACATTAGATTTTTACTAATTCATCAGTTACATTTAATTAAATTGTTTTGAGGTTTATTGTCCAACTTTTGTATTTTTTTCCTTCTATTTATCCTCCTCATTTGTAAACAGATGTTCTTATTTATACATTATTTTTTGGTTTATCTTTGAATATATATTAGTATTAATTTCATTTACCTATTGATTTGATTTTAATGCAAATGTAAATGATAAAATATATACTTATCATTCATCGATTTTCCAAAACTTGTTTATATTCTTATTGACAATTGTTTCACCAAATTTGTTTTGTATTATAAATATAAATAACCAGTAATCCTTGTGATTTTCCAAAAAACCTTATTATTATATATTTAATGATATTCCTCTTAATTAAAAATTTTTCTAAAAAATGAAGTTCTTGATTTTTATCGAATTGATGAAGTATTTCCATTATTATTTCTTGTTCACTATACCTGATTTCAAAAATTTTAAGGGTCTGACTATTATAGATAATATTAAAATTAGATAATTTTAACTCATAAATAACTGATTTGTTTTAATTTAGGAATTTTGGTTTTACATTTAATCAAAATGAACCTACTTTATTTTTTACTTTAAATGATGCACACAATAAAATGAAGCAATGAAAATTTTGCATACATGCTATAAGAAGCAAGAAATTGTCTTTTTTAAGAATTTGAAATAAAACAACATCCACGATATGCTCAACATACTGTAAAATTTGAAGGTAGATATATTTTTTTATTTTTTATATTTATAATGAATAGATTCCACAAAGTAATGATAGAAACAATCATTATGTTTATTTTAATATTTTATGATTTTCTCTTTATTTTTGTATATATAGATAAGTCTATAAATTCGCTCCTATATTTTAGCGTAGGAATTATCTTTCTATCTAGTATTATTGTGTTTTTTTTAAATGGTGCTTTTAATAGTTCTCTCTTTTATTATTTTTGATCGATGTCAGACGATGATTTTCAGATATTCGAAATTTTTCCTCAGTAACAACTGTTAAATTGTAACAAATTTTTTTGTAAAAACCATAACGTTTAACTTTTTATATTTTTATTTCATATAACTTCGTATTTTACTTACGATGTGCCTGATTATCATTTTGAATTCATGTTTACTACCTTTTTCTTGTTATTCTGTTAAAAGGTTTGCTTATACATTCATTTTAATGCAGTATAAGCATCCATTGTGTAAGTTATATTTAAAACATTTTTATGGTTGTTACAAATATGCATCTAAAATGAACTAAATAAAGCATGAACTTCAGTTCGATGGATAAACAATCACACCTAAATTATGTATATATTCACTGACCTAAATAAAAACACATTCTATTCATGTCCCGTTTTTGCTTTTGTTCGAATACAGAAATACATTTTACTGTTTAAATAAGCAAATATTTACAAGGTGAAACAAATAAATATAGATTCATTTTTGAAGAGTAACAAAAGGTTACGTGTTTGGTGCGTACACACTATGTAATGAAAGAAAGGCTGAATAAGTTGTATTTTAAAGTGTGTAAGATTCTTTATTTAAAGATATGTGTAAAAGAAATATATATATTTCTCAAAGTCAAAAGAGTGTCAAGCGCTTTCGGCAAAACAATGCCATCATCAGGACAAACTGAAAAAATAATTGATGATAGAAGATCATACATAAAGCAAACATGATACTTACAAAAGTGCAAAAAAGTAGAGAAGGTTGGTTATAAAACAAAAGTAGAGAACATCAACGCAGTAACAATACATCTTAAATTAACTTTTTTTAAAAAACGACATTAATATAGTAGAAAACAGTAACATTTTTAAAAAAATTTGGTTTTTAAAGGCCCAGGCCTGAAAGTTGTCCCAATAAAAGACAACAAGTGTTTTTTAAAAAACATGTAAAATAAATAAAAAATTAAGATGTTTTACGTGAGAAAATTATGAACATGCGGTTTTTGACAAAGTTAGAAAAAGAGTAAGGTTATTTTTAAGTAAAGGGAAAGGTAAAAGGCCAGGACAATAAAAAGGAAGAATAGATCTGAGAGACGTTCAAATATGAAGGTGGATGTAGGAGAGAAGAATATGTTGACTAGTGGTTAATTTAAATAGGTTTTAAAAATAAAAGAAGTGATTACTTACCACACACTTACAAACTTTTGAATAATGGGTTAAATTTGTTAATATTTAGGTGAATTTGGGTGTTTAAACAGGAGGAGGAAGGTTTATTTAGTTCACGAAGGATTTCAAGATCTTCGAGAAGATCAAGTTTAAAGTTACAATTGAAGATGTTGTGTAAAATTTTAACGTTTTCAGGGGGGTTGAAATTGTGTTTGTTAAATTTTAAATGGTGTCCAAAGGTGGACTTATCAGGGTATCTGATGTGTTCTTTGATTCGAATGTCCAGTTTTCGAACAGTTTTTCCAATGTAAGTTGAATTACAATCTAAACAAGAAAGTTTGTAAATACCGCTTTTGTCAAGGATGGGAAGAGAATCTTTTGTGTGACTAAGTAACGATTTAATGGAAAGGTTGTTTTTGAAGGATATCTTGATATTGTCTAAATTTCGGAAGATTTTGGAAATGTCATGGGAAATTTTTCCTAGGTAAGGTAATGAGAAATATTTTAAATTAGTCGAAGGGACAGGACTTACATTATATGCTTGTTGTATGTTACGTTTTAGTTTTAATTTATGGAGGACTTTATCGATAATATTTGGCTGGAAACTGTTGTTAACAGCTAATTGTTTTAAGATATTAACTTCTTTGGAAAAATTGTCTGGGGATAAAGGAACATTGAGTAAGCGGTGAACATAGCAGTAAATAGCGGACATTTTATGTTGGAAAGAGTGATTGGAATGGAAATTGATAAGATGATCAGTTTGAGTAGGTTTCCTATATATGTCAAAAGAAAGTTGGTTATTCGAAAGGGTAATGGACAGATCAAGAAAATTAATCGAGGAATTCACTTCAATTTCAACTGTGAAGGAAATGTTAGGGTGGAGATTGTTCAACAATCTCCACCCTAACATTTCCTTCACAGTTGAAATTGAAGTGAATTCCTCGATTAATTTTCTTGATCTGTCCATTACCCTTTCGAATAACCAACTTTCTTTTGACATATATAGGAAACCTACTCAAACTGATCATCTTATCAATTTCCATTCCAATCACTCTTTCCAACATAAAATGTCCGCTATTTACTGCTATGTTCACCGCTTACTCAATGTTCCTTTATCCCCAGACAATTTTTCCAAAGAAGTTAA